>JAIUZE010074981.1:0-135034 GCA_022085475.1 Heliosperma pusillum
GAAAAAGGTGACATGGGCGGGTGACTCATGCCAAAGTCGAGTTTCGGGTTTGTTTCGGGATTTAAGATGACTCGGGAATAGTTAAATGACGTTCGGGTTAAAACCGTAAAAGTTATTCTTTAATTCCAAATAAATTCAAAATAATTATATTAAATTTTCATAAATCCAAATAAATCTTAATAAAAATAAATTAAAAATATTATTTTTTTTAAAATAAAATTTCGGTCTTCAAAATTACAAGGCGAGTCGGGAAAGTCAACGAAAGTCAAAGTCGACTTAAAAGTCAAGAAAAGTCAAAGATGACTTAAAAGTCAAGAAAAGTTTATGACGACTTAAAAGTCAAGAAAAGTCAATGACGACTTTAAAAAGTCAAGAAAAGGCAAAGACGACTTAAAAGTCAAGAAAAGTCAAAGATGACTACGACGGTTCTTTTTTCATGAAATCTCTCAGAAATTCCAAATACGAACGCGGAATTTCAAAATAAGACTTGGAACAAAAATTTCTATTTTAAAAACTTAAGTTCTACTGAAAAGTGTTAGTAAATATTTTTACTAGAAAAATCGGGTACTTTTCGGGTTGTTACAGGTCAAGTCTATTCGTTCAGCATCGATTAACAAGCAGTTGACTATGCAAGAGATATTAGCTGTGCAAGGCTTAAGTCGAGACTAGATGAAGGGTAGGAGAGAATTGTTCCGACTCGACTAAAATGCAAAAATAAACATGAAAATTTTTGAAATTTTTGGAATTTTATGAGTGATTAACAATGCATACGAAAATGCAGTAAAAGCGAAATGCAGACACGATATGGATGCAAAACCTCCCCAAACCAAACCGTACAATGTCCCCATTGTACAAAGTAAAGTAAAAGAAGTGCAAACTAGAGTAAGTCGGAAACTTACAGGAACGCGCGTATAACCGACTTCCCCAAAACGAACCGAAAGGAGGTGCTCCAGGGACTCGATCGAGTAGAACACTACTCGATCGAGTGGAAATGAGATGGATCCTTCGCGATCGAGAGGAAAACAGCTCGATCGAGAGGTTTCTTCGCAGAAGTACTCGATCGAGCAACCACAGTGCTCGATCGAGGGGCTTTAGTGTTCGATCGACCGGAAAGGCTACTCGATCGAACAAAAATTTCAGAGTAAGTGACGCCAAAACTGCGAGAAGCAAGAAATTACGCAATTGGAATTGTTTGAACAGTAAAACAGAAATAAACTACTAAAAAGTTTTGAATACGGTACAACAAAACAATAGATCGGGTTGCCTCCCGATAAGCGTGGGTTTATAAGGTCCCGCACGACCCTTGAGCTTCAATCATCAAGCTCCTCGTCTCCGTCGAAGAAGAGCACTTCGACGCGACCCACGACACTGTCAGCTCCATAGTAATATTTCACATGATGCCCATTAACTTTAAACCGGTTACCCTCGGAGTCTTCTATCTCAACGGATCCAAACTGAGTAACAGCAGTTACTGTGTAGGGACTGCTCCACCTGGATTTCAGCTTACCAGGGAATAAACGCAGTCGGGCATTGAATAGCAACACTTTCTGCCCGACTTGGAACTCACGAGGTATGATTCTCTTGTCATGCCAACGTTTGGTCTTTTCTTTGTAAATACACGAGCTATCTTAGGCATTCAGACGAAATTCCTCTAGTGCATCTAGCTGCAACAAACGTTTCTCACCACACAAGTTAGCATCATAATTAAGTTGGCGGACTGCCCACCAGGCTTTATGTTCTAGCTCAACAGGTAAATGACAGGACTTCCCATACACTAATCAATACGGTGAAGCAGCGATAGGTGTCTTAAATGCGGTCCTGTAGGCCCATAATGTGTCATCCAGTTTGCCACTCCAATCCTTCCGTGATTTAGACACAACCTTACCTAAAATCTCCTTTAGTTCCCTATTAGAGACTTCAACCTGCCCACTAGTCTGAGGATGATACCCCAAACCCCTACGATGTTTCACACCATATTTAGACAGTAAGGTCGTTAGCTGTTGTTCCCTAAAATGCATACCCCTATCACTAATGACAACCCTAGGGACACCAAAACGGGGGAAAATGGTCTTACGAAACAGCTTAATCATGGTCTTTGCATCACAGTTCGGAGTAGCAATCGCTTCTACCCATTTAGACACATAATCTACAGCTACCAGAATATACCTGTTACCAAGACTCGACGGGAATGGTACTTGATAATCAATGCCCCAGACATCGAGAATCTCGACCTCTAAAATGCCGTTTTGGGGCATCATGTCTCTTTGATATGTTTCCTGTCCGCTGGCAAGCATCACAGCTAGCAACAAAAAATTTAGTGTCAGCAAAGAGAGTCGGCCAATAGAAACCAGACTGTAATACCTTAGCCACGGTGCGCGATGGACCGTGGTGACCTCCACAAGGGGCAGAATGGCATCCTTCTAGGATAGCTTTGATCTCCCACTGCGGAATACACCATCTGAAGAGACCGTTTGCGCATGACTTAAACAAGTATGGATCATCCCAGAAATAATCCCGCACATCATGTAGAAATTTCTTCCGCTGCTGATAGGACATATCAGGTGGCAGCTTCTGGCTGACAATGTGATTGGCATAATCTGCAAACCAAGGTTCAACACCATCTTTAGATTTTATAGAATAAACAGTGCATAAAGTATCATCAACAAACGAATCATTAATGGGAAGAGAATCCCCCCCTCTTTTCGCGTCAAACGCGAAAGATGATCCGCTATAACATTCTCAGCGCCTTTGTTGTCCCTGATTTCCAGATCAAATTCCTGGAGAAGGAGTATCCACCTCAGCAATCTGGGTTTAGCTTCCTTCTTATTCAGAAGGTGTTTTAGCGCTGCATGATCTGTAAAAGCAATAACTTTAGAACCCAACAGGTATGATCTAAATTTTTCAAGCGCATAAACTATAGCTAAAAGCTCCTTCTCAGTGGTAGCATATTTCACTTGAGCTTCATCCAGAGTTCGGCTCGCATAGTAAATAGCATTCAAAGCTTTGTCTTTCCGCTGGCTGAGCACCGCTCCTAGTGCGTAATCGCTTGCATCGCACATAATCTCAAACGGCAGCGTCCAATCAGGAGGCTGAATGATGGGTGTAGAGACCAAAGCCTGTTTCAAAGTGTTAAAAGCAGAAAGACAATCATCAGTAAAATCAAAAGGAGTATCTTTTAATAGCAACTGTGTAAGTGGTTTAGTAATCTTAAAAAAGTCCTTGATGAACCGGCGATAAAAACCGGCGTGACCAAGGAAACTCCTCACCCCCTTAACGTTAATAGGAGTGGGTAATTGCTGAATCACTTGCACCTTTACTCTGTCTACCTCAATATCCCTATTCGAAACCAAGTGCCCAAGGACTACTCCCTCATTGACCATGAAATGGCACTTCTCCCAGTTTAGCACCAGATTAACCTCGATACAACGCTGCAAAACTTTATCAAGGTTAACTAAACATTTATCAAAATCATTCCCATAGATACTGAAGTCATCCATAAAGACTTCCATGATAGACTCTATATACTCATAAAATATCCCCATCATGCACCTCTAAAAGATAGCAGGGGCATTACACAAACCAAAAGGCATTCTACGATAAGCAAAAACACCCTTAGTACAAGTAAAAGTAGTCTTTTCCTGATTATCTGGATGAATAGGGATCTGAAAGAACCCTGAGTACCCGTCCAGATAACAGAAAAACTCATGAGAAGCTAACCTTTCTATCATCTGATCAATGAAAGGAAGGGGGAAATGATCTTTCTTCGTGGCGGTTTTTAACTGCCTATAGTCTATACACATCCGCCACCCAGTTACTAGTCGAGTAGGTATCAATTCATTCTTTTCATTTTTAACAACTGTAGTACCTCCTTTCTTGGGTACGACCTGAACTGGGCTTACCCATTTGGAGTGACCAACTGAATAAATAATACCTGCATCGAGTAGTTTCATCACCTTGGTCATCTCAACCTCCTCCATCTTCGGGTTCAGCTTCCGCTGACCCTGTCTGCAAGGTTTGTGACCTTCTTCCAGCTCAATCCTGTGCATACAGACATCAGGGCTGATGCCCTTGATGTCATCCAGTGAATAGCCCATTGCTTTCCTGTTCCTCTTGAGTACAGCCAACAAAGCGGTTAGCTGTTCCTCATTCAGTTTGAAACTAACAATAACTGGAAATTGCTCAGTATTATCAAGAAAAGCTTATTTAAGGTGAGTTGGAAGAGGCTTACGCTCGGGAACCTTTACCTCGACGGAACACATGGCATGACCCAAGTTTCCCAGCTGTTCTTCCTCTGTGTCAGTCAATTCTACCTCATCTGCAGTAGCTCCAAGCAATTTCAGCACAGCGTCATCGTCATCAGAATAATCTGCACACTCATCTAACAAAGTCAAAGACTCCAATGGATCCTTTATCAAGGAATCCGGCCAAAACTCATAAGTGAACTCATCAATGATATCAACAGAAAAGCAAGTATCCTCTATCATTGGTCTAGATAAAGTGTCAGGTAAAATGAACGATAATATATCATCCCCTACAGCCAGAGTTAAATGCCCGAGTTTAACATCTATAATGGCCCCAGCAGTACACAAAAATGGCCTACCCAAAATAATTTGGGTACGGGTATCCTCAGCAATGTCTAAGACTATGAAGTCAACAGGAATAAAAAACTTGCCCACCTTAACGGGCACGTCTTCTAGGACACCTAAGGGCCTCCTAACAGATCTATCAGCCATCTGCAGGGTGATATTGGTCGTTTTCAGACGACCCATGTTAATCTTACGATAGATAGAATAAGGCATGACACTTACACTAGCTCCAAGATCACATAGTGCCTTATCTATCACGACATCTCCTATAACACAAGTTATAGAGAAACTACCCGGATCCTTTAATTTAGGGGGAGACTTATTCAGAATTAAACTACTAGACTCTTCCATAAAAGCGACAGTAGCGAAATCCTCAAGTGCCTTCTTACGCGTAACAATGTCTTTCATAAATTTTGCGTAAGGGGGTACTTGAGTGATTAGCTCGGCAAAAGGTCCAGCTACCGGCATGTTTTTAACCATGTCTACAAATTTGCTGAACTGTTTCTCCGTCTTTGAATCGCGCAGACGACCTGGGTATGGGACTCTGACCACCGGAAGCGGGTCCCCAATTTTCTCTTTACTCGGTACCTTCGCAGCAGGGGAGGGTACTTCATCACACAAAACCTCAATTTGCGTGCCTGATGTCCGACATTCACTCGATCGAGACTTCAGTTCACTCGATCGAGTGATTCCTTCCTCATTTCCCTTCGATCGAGTGGAAGGGCTACTCGATCGAGGATCTCCTATGACCAGGTTACTCGATCGAATAGGTATACTACTCGATCGAGGACTTTCTTCAGCAGGACTACTCGATCGAGAGGTGGGTTTACTCGATCGAGTAGTTTCCTTAGCAAAACGCTTCGATCGATCGTTGTTCTCAGTCGATCGATCACTTCTCTGCACATCTTCAATTAATTCGTCCGAGACATCATCGACCTCGGTATGTGTGCTTTCAGGGACGTGTACATGACCGTCATAAGCACGACCACTTCTCAGATTTATGGCATTGACTGGGTCATTGTTTGGGAGGAGTGAATTGCATCTGCCGAGCAGTTTCCGGAGGTTATCCGCACTAGATTGTTGCTCAAGCTTTTGCGCATTGATAGGGGTCTTGAGATCTTCATATTCGGGTTGGGTAGTGAGTACCTTGCCTTCATCTACGGGTGGTTGAGATTTTGCAGCAGTTAACTCGGCATATAACTCGGAAAAAGAACCCCCTTGCTTGAACTTCCTATAAGCAAGAACCCTTACTGAATCAGCCAAACAAGTAATAGGGGCGTGTCCTTCATCACCACATCTACCACAAACCATCTCAATGGCTTGAAATTGGTGTATTTCACCTAAATTCCCTGTATCTACCACATGAACTTCTTCAACAACAGTGTCTCTCCTTCTTTCCACTCTAGGATTACCGTAGCTAGCAGAATGGATGGCCATATTTTCAATAAATTGCCACCCTTCATCATCCTCCACAATAGCCTGAAATCTCCCTCGTGCAGCAGCATCTAGAACCATTCTTTGCTCATAAAGCAACCCATTGTAAAATTGGTTGCACAAAAACCATTGCTCAAACCCGTGATGCGGAACTGAGCGAACTAGGTTCATGAACCTGGCCCATGCTACACTCAAATCTTCAGTAGTAGATTGAGTAAAATTCGTGATCTGGCTGTGCAGCGCATTGGTTCGCTGAGGAGGAAAATACCGTCTATAGAAGGCTAGAGCTAACGAACTCCAATCTTTAACCCCAGCAGCCTTCCTATCTAAATCTCTCCACCAATCCTTAGCATCATCAGTCAAGGAAAAAGGAAAAAGGAATTCCTTTACCTTGTCTTGCGTCACACCAGCAACTACAGGAATGGCAAAACAATAGTCTGTAAATACCTCTACATGCCTAGCTGGGTCTTCATGTACCATACCCCCGAATAAATTCCGCTCCACTAAACTGTAGTAAGACGGATGTATTGTGAAGGTGTCCTCATCAGCAAGAGGGAGAGTTGATAAGTGAATATTTGTATGATTTTAACCCCCATTTTAGCTCGGTTTTGTATGTCATTTGTGCTTTGTTAAGCCATTTTATGAGCTAATATCGTCTTCTAGGAGAATTCCTGTGTTCTAACCTGTTTTGTAGGGAAAGTGACGTTTCTACGCCCTTTTTCTATATTTCCGAGCATTTGCCTAGAACCCGACGATTTGAAGAAGCAAGCTTGACCATGTCAAAGGCATTTCAAGAAGGTTCACTAACTCAAAAGAGAGAAGAAATAAAGACGATGTCGCAGTTGTCGGAAGATCAATCAATTAGGCGAAAGAATTCATCGCTTTACATCAAACTCTATCAACAAACCCTATTGAAGAGGTCAAGGGGGATGATGGAAGTCAAGTCAAAGCAAAGGAAGATGAAACGTTAGTCAAATGCTTCCAGATGACCACTTACCCGATCGGGTAAGTGTGTATGTACCCGATCGGGGATGTTCGCTGCTCCGCACAAAATGCTTCAACTTCCTATTTTTGTCTTATGTGTTCAATGCTCGACCTCTTCTCCACGAAACCCTAATGCTATATATAGATGCTCCAGCCCCTCTTCTCAACAAAACATATCTACTTCTCATACAACAATCCTCTTTACAAATCCTCTTGAGAATAATCTTTTCTTTTCTCTTTAGTTTAGTCTTTCTAGTTTAGATCATTTTCTTCTTTTGTCTTTTGTTCTTAGTTTATTTCTGTCCATTTCATATCAAAACATTAGCTTAGATCAATAAGAATTTCAATCTTTGTAATCTACTTTGTTGGGTACAAGTGTTGTAATTCAAGGAACGATTATTCTATGCAAGGGATTTCTATTATTGTTATCGCTTTCGTTGTTGATCGTCACCTAGGTATTCCTAATTTATCCTTTGTTTAAAGTTCTTATTGTTTTCTATTTTATTGTTATTTTCTTTACATATTATCTTAGATTCATTTTCATGTTGTTATAATCGTAGTTTCATTTCTTAGATTGTCAAATAGCGTCGTTATTATCGCCACATAGAGAGTCTTAAATTATTGTCAAAATCAACTAAATATGTCTATCCTAGTTTTCATTATTATCATCATCTTAGACATAAACATTATCATGAGTGAGTAGTCACCTTTCTAGGGTGTAGGGTAGCAATGTTAGATTGATTAAAAGATGACAATTGGATAAAAGAAATTATGCTTTTAAAACATTGTGTCTATGCATGTTCGGACTTTAACAATAGTTGACGATTCCTGATCAAAATCATTGACTAGTATGGAATTCTTTTCTAAGGTAGAGATACGAGAATTGAATAGACAAAGCATGACATGGTGGATTAAGACCTAGTAAATCGCCTAAAAGCCTGCTAGACCATCTGATCTATGATTGTAATGAACACATCATTCTTACGAACTCACAATGAATTATTTGCATATCCTAAATCCAATTTCATCAATATGTCAATCTACATGTGTGAACCTACTTCCCTAGATGCTTCTCATTATTGTTAATTCATCATTTGCTTTATTGTTTTCATTTTAGTTTGGTTTTGTTTTGTTTTTATGTATGTTCTTTATTAGTTTAGAATTCAAAACCTCAAAACCCAGAAACTCGTTAGATAAAACTCAATTGTGAGACGATTCACAATCCATAGGAAACACCATCTCCCTGAGGATCGACCCCTACTTCCCTAATTACATTAATTTGTTATTAGCCTAGTCTGGGTAAATTATCTTTGTATTGGGCTTGCGACAGGTCTGATCAAGAGTAGTTCCCCTAGGTAGAGTCTCAGCACTGGGCTCAGAATGACTCGCTATCTTAGGCATCCTACAGAAAAATTACAGCAGCAGCAGGTTCAAATGGTCCTCTTTTAGGATTTATACCTGCAAATATTAAACACTAACTCAAATATGAGAACAGCCTCAAGGAATAAATCCCTTAAGACCAAAGACAAACTAAAGAAAGCTACAAAATTACACCGTCTCCCCGGCAACGGCGCCAAATTCGATACGGCAGTCGCAACCCTATCAAAGATAAAACCTAACGGTCTCAACAAAATGCAGTAGAGGCAGTCGGGTGTCGAATCCACAGAGAGAGAGAATCCTATAACTTGCTAAGTCTGTCAAAGTATCGGAATTGGGGGTTTTGTTTAATTGATTTTCTAACACTACAAGAGAAAAGGGGAAGAGAAATAAAGAGTGAAATAACAGATAGGAGAAGAACTAGGATCGTCGGTTCCCCATGGCATCTAGGGTCAGGATTAAAATCAAAGTAAAGTCTAAACAGGTTTGTGGGTAGTGAAAAGGTCCTTTCGGTCTGCTATTCGCCCTAAAATATACTAACTTAGCATAATGCCAATGTTCAACACTGATATGTCCTTTTCGAAAATCTCTCGATCTAGGTCAAGGGGGTATCAAGTCAGTCAATTGATTGCGTTGACTCAAACAATTAAAAGCTATTAAGTGTGATGATTGCATCCAAACCTAATTTAAAGATTACTAATCAATTCATCTTACCTAAGCCATGGTTCCCCTAAATCCTAGCAAAGGAATTAGCTACGCATAATTGAACGAAGAACAACAATAATAATAAATAAGAAACAAAAAGACATAGAGAAATAGCTAATTGAATTCAAGAACAATAATACCCGAAATTGAAAGAAGAAGAAAGTCGGAAGAAGTCCTCAAATTCAGATCCAGAATCTAAGTGAAAGATAAAGTCTAGCTAGGGTAAGAAGTTATATCTATTATTCTCGTCTTTTCACCCTTAAGTAAAATGAAAATAACAAATTACAAGGCGGCTATTGCTTAACACACTATCTCGCGAAGCCCATCAGCATGTAACCTCTCGATCGAGCAGAATTTGCTGTCAAAAGTACTCGATCGAGGAAAGTTTGAGACAGGAACACTCGATCGACTGACCATAGTGGTCGATCGAGTAAAACTTCCAAGGCCAGCAGCTCGATCGAGCAGAACAATGCTCGATCGAGGTCTTCTAAGTAATAAAATAGTCGATCGAAGGCTTTTGCACCTCGAACGAGTGTTTTGCTCATGGATTTCGTTCTTCCATTCCTTTAACACGACTTCATGCATTCCGAGACACCAAGATTCCTTTCCGACTCACGTATGCATGCTTGAGGAGCTACAAAATAGCTAGTTTTCCGTCATTCTGGTCCATATCTGCAAATATTACAAAACAAACCAAAGTAGACTATTCGGGGGACATTTGTAGTAAAACACTACTAAATAAGCATGGAAATGCGTGCAAATATGGCCTAAAAGGTCTATACAAAATGCACGCATCAAGTCTTCATAAGGTTAGCAATGCATTATGTGATTTAGGGGCCGCTATTAGTGTCATGCCTTTTTCCTTTTATCAAGACCATTGCCCAGTGCAAATGAAGATTACAAGTACTAGCCTTCAATTGGCCGAAGGAACTATGCATACTCCAGCAGGAATTGTGGAAGACGTCCCCATTCGGATTGGATACTTCCTTGTTCCCGTTGATTTTTATGTAATATTTTCAAAGAAGGGTAGAGACGACTATATTATATTAGGAAGACCTTTCCTAAATACAGTTGGGGCTTGTATCGATGTGCAAGGCGAGAAGATCACTTTTGAAATGGAGGGATCACGTGCCACTTTTGATAGGAAGGGGAATGTAATGAGTGTAGGAGATGGTGACCTCGAAGCATTTAAATCTTCGGAAGTGTATTTGGATAAGATTGCCATGGATGTTGGCAAGGGTAAATGAAAAATTCAAGGACGAAATCAAGCTACAAGGAGCCCATATCCCTTCACAAGGCTTAAGGAGGGATAGAAATTCAAAGTCTACCATGACTTAAAAATGCGCTTGTCGGGAGGCAACCCGTCTTTCTCTTTACTTTCTTTTTATGCATTCTTTATTCCACTAAATAGACAATGTTTGTTTTGGACTATTTCATTTGGGCACTCTTTTTGGATTTTTGGGTTGTAATAGCTAGGAAACAATTTTC
The DNA here is from genome assembly GCA_022085475.1 of Heliosperma pusillum. Lineage (NCBI taxonomy): Eukaryota > Viridiplantae > Streptophyta > Magnoliopsida > Caryophyllales > Caryophyllaceae > Heliosperma > Heliosperma pusillum. The sequence goes on from JAIUZE010074981.1 coordinate 10,575, forward strand.
GTTTTACTTGTTATTTACATTTTTAGAAATGCATGCTTAGTTCGTAATTTTTCGTACTTGGAACTGGAGGACCTATTGAGATGAAAAAGAGCTCCCTTGGCCCATGTTGCCAAGTCCATTAAGGTTAGTAAGTATGTTCAAGGCTATAGCCAAAAGGTAAGAGCAAGTAACAAAGAAAAAACAAACAAAAACCGGATCAGCAGACATACCCGATCGGATTCGGGTATACCCGATCGGGTAAGTGGTCTGTTTCATATTTTGCTCTATTTTCTTCTATAAATTCTACTTGCTACCTTTGCTTGCTGCCATATTCCCGTGTTCTTCATCCTTCAAGCTCAAAATCTATCAAAAACCTTCATTTCTTAGTCATTTCTTGCAAAATTTGTCACTATAGTTCATCCAAGGCAACATCTAAGCATTATCAAGTAAGTTAATTCTACTTTAGTTACTTCAATCTATCTATTTTTCAGAAATCCAACATGAACAAACCGTAACCCAAATTTGGGGGTTTTTGATTTTACTTGAAAAACTTGTTTAAATTGGATTTCTAATGCTTCTTACATGTTATAGAGTGAATGTTAGTAATTAATTAGCATACTTACTATGATTTGAATGCTCATATGCCAATTAGAATACTCATCTCTACTTTATGCTAAAAACTCATGCTTAATGGTAGTATAATGCTTGAATTCATGCTTTATAATTTGAACTTATGCTCTTATTGTGTTAATTTAGCATTAGTACCTTTAAGTAGTGCCCAAAGCTCAAGATTCAAGTGTAATGTTGCTCAAAATCTTAGTGAAATATTGTTATGCTTAAGAACATCAATTTGTGCTCAAAAGTAGCATGATAATGTTTTACTTATGTAATTATGCTTGAATTTGTGCTTAAAAGCCTAGTATTCTAACACTTATGCTATCAATTTTTGTTTATAATGAAGTGTTCTAATACTAGTTTCTTGTAGCAAATGGCACCTACAATAAGGAGATCAAAGAGGGCAAGAACTACCAACCAAGGGGAAAGTAGTAGAGCCCATGAAGAAGACATAGAAATGCTAGAAGCCGACGATCAAACCGGAAATCAGGGAGGACAAGGTGTTATGCATGATCCCGATTTTCCGGATGTGGAGTTTAGCTCGAACAAGCAATGGCAAAAATGGTTTATTATCAAGAGCAAAGGTATGAGAGCTACCAAATTCCTTGATGTTTCTTCTTTAAGGCACATGAAGCTTTATGAGCATGTCAAGGTGTTATTTAGGGGTCTAGGAATGACTACTAGTATGAACTTTAATTATAAGACCTACCCCAAATTGACCCTGGAATTCTTGGGTTCATTTGAGTTACAAAGATCTAGGCAAAGAGGCTCTATTCCTCAAGTTCGGTTTCGATTGTTCAACGATGACTATAGTATGGACTTAGGGACCTTTGCTAACCAATTTGGTCTTACCTTTAGGGGTACTGTTACCTCACCTCCCGAGGGCTTTGATATTAGCCATGTTTGGAACACCATTTCTACTTATCCTGTCTCTCGTTGGGACCATATCCCACACCAACACATCCATCATCTCGCCATTAGAATCTGGCAAAGATTCATGGGATGGACCTTCTTGGGTCGTGCGGAGCCTCATTTGGTGAGACGGGTAGAGTTAGATATTTTAGGAGGGTTCTTGAATGTTAGTGGTGATGAACCCTGGTCGATTAGCATTCTTTACTATTTTGCTGTTCAACTGACTAAAGCTACTAATCCTAAGAACACTGGCATTGTTTATGGAGGCCTTATCACTCACCTTGCTACGCGAGTTTGTGGTTTTAACCAAGCCACCACTGACCTCCAGGCATTGACTACACCTCCCACCGAGATGGGAAATGGGTTGGATTATAATTATTTTGTGCAGCTTAATTGGTTTCGTGTCTCTCGCCCTCATATGATCTGGAGGATAGCTGGCCGTGATTCGGTCAAGTTGACCGCTGATGTGAACCAAATTCCATTACTTAGGCAGCGTCCTCAACTTCAAGAGGGTGAGGCCATCTTACCCCGTCCCACTTATTTTCTTCCTGTTGGGGATATTACCCCCAATGACCCCCCTGTTCAGATTAGATCCCACCGCCCTGAGGTAGGATCATCCTCTCAGTTGACCCATGCTGCGGGCGACGTGACCGCCATGTTTCAAGCCTTGACCATGTCCATCAATAGAGTACAGTCAGACCAGCAGCTTGTTCTGCATCCCATTTATGATCACTTTGCGAAGCAAGGTGTGATTAGACCTGAGGGCCCTCACCCGTCTTTATATACTTGGCCCGAAGGGGGGTATGGTACTGCTTATGATGCAGGTGTGCAGCAGACCGGACCTGATTACTGTGGTACTTACTATGGCGTCGAGAATTTTGGAGGATATAGAGGTGATTTTAGTGGTCACCAAGTAGATGAGTACTAGTCCTTTGGAGCCAGCAACCCTACCGGGATCGTTACCTCTAGTAGTAGTTATTATTCTGCAGATGATACCTACTACACAGATGCTTCTGGATCCGCATCCGAGCCGCCTCCTTCAGAGAGGAGAGGCCGTAGCTGGTGGCATTTGAGATGAGATGACAACAGGCTCCCCTTGTTTATACTAGCTTTGAGGAGGCTAGACATTTTGTAAGCTTTTCATTCTTTCTTTTATTTTTAGCATTTTTAGTTTTCTTTTTAGCCCTTTTTCCCATTAGAAATTCATCTTGTTTCTCTATTCTATGTGCTACCAACCGTTTCTCGGTTTGCTTCTATTATAATTGCATGCACATTGAGGACAATGTGAAGTTTTAGCTTGGGGGAGGATTTGCATTCAGGACTTACTGCATTTAGGATTGCATTTAGATTTTTACTTTTCTCATTAGCTTATTTTCTTCTAGTTTTATTTGTTTATTTTTTTTCCTTGTTTGTTTTTATCATTTTGAAAATCTAAAAAAAAAATCAAAAAAATCAAAAAGACAAAAAGAAAAGATCATTTCCATCTTACATTTCTCATTTTATAGTTTTTATAAGCTGATGTTTCATCATGTTATGAGGAATTGTGAATTCATGGGGATGTCTTGTACACAGTAGGTAGAAAGTTGCATTTGGACTTAATTAAGCTTGATCTTGACTTTGGCAAGCTACTCATATTGTAAGGTAGAGCCTCCAGTGGTCGGTACATCTGAACCCGATCCCAGTTTAGGAGTGAGTAGTTTCTCCTTATAGTCTGTGTCATATCAAAACGCATAAGTATGGTTTTTATTCAATTTTCTATAAGTATTACTATCATGATCTACATTTTGAAGCCATTTACTCTTGTTCACATTTCGCATTGCCCAAAAACACCCTTCTTTCTAGCTACATTACATTGCCTACCCTTGTTGAGCTAGTAACTGACTATATGTGTAGGGGTGTTCTGTGCTTTTGCGATTTTCTGATAATGCCACCATTTAGTGTGAACCTGCTGTCTCGGGATTGCTGATTCCCGTGTTTTTCAGTGAAAGAAAGATTGAAAAGAAAAAGAAAAAAAAGAGCTTTTGTAGAGTCTATTGATCGAATACGAAAGAGGGGGGGTGAATTGAGTATTAAAAACTAGCCCCACTTTTTCGATTTATATGATATGTAATTAATTATTTGATCTTATGAATTAAAATCAACTAATTAATTAATCAAAGTAAGCGCGAATAACAAAATAACGAAAAGTAAAGAGATAAGAGAGAGGCACACGATTTTGAAGTGGTTCAGTTTCACACGTTGAAACCTACGTCCACTATTCTCGATTAATAATTTTTAGTACATTTCTACGGATTACAAAAATTACCAACCCACTCGTATAATCAACACTATGATTATAACTCAAGGTGAGTATCGCTAAATACTCTATACTATCTTACGCTAATAAGAAAGTACAATCTAACTCACACAAATTCCCGTTAAAGAATTGTAAGCTTATAATGATGTAATATTATCCAATAACGTATTTCACTCAAGCGATTGATAATAATTGATGCACAACTCTTTTAAAAACAAACTCTAAAAATAATAAATATTTGCTCAAAGGTTTGCTTTAAAACGATTTTGGAAAATCAACACAAGTAAATATGTAGCCGTGTGATATGTTGTGTATTTCGTGTGTGTTTGCAATTTGTATGTGAATGAGTATTTATAGAAGTAGAATCATAGTAGATCTAAAACCCTAGTATAATATTTAATAAAGATACTTATCTTATAAAATAATATTTGCTTATCTTTTAGAAATATCTTTATCTCAAAATATTATTTGGTTTATCTTATAGAAATATATTTATCTTAATATCTCAAAATATTGTTGTAAAGATATATTAGAATCCTAGATTAGGTAAACTAAGGAAACAAGCCTAAGGAGGCCGGATTCACCTAGCTCACGAAACCCTAGGAGGCACACATCCCTAGTAGGCACAAACACTAGGTTTCACGAAACCCTAGGTGGCTCAAACACTAGGTGGGCTAATTAGGTTAACAACAAATTGAGATAGAATATATTAGAAACCCTAGGTAGCATGACAACCCATAAATTGTATTACTAACCAATAGAATCTCATAAATATATTCTCTAATAAAACTTTTGATAATTATAAAAAATACTCTTTCACTTTTGAAAACATTTCAAAAACATTTTATTTCCAAAATCATGCATCAATAATTTATCATCCAAAGTCATAGGCTAAAGCTATAACTTTGAACATAAAATCTCTCGAATGGAATAGTTACCGAATGACGACCTATACTATCTAATCTTCACACAGATCTTCAGTATACGGATCATCTCTTCATCTTGATCACAAAGACCCTCCATCTCGAGTCTTGTGTAGTTTTATGTAGGTCTTGTTTAAAGCGATTTTCTTTAAAGTTATGCCTGGTTAGCTATAACTTCCATGTTCACTTCCAAAGTTATTACTGAAGTTGTTATAACTTTGTCTCACAGACTTTATCAAAGTTATGCCTAACTTTGATCTTTCTTCTCATAATTGTTGCTAGCTATAATAAGACTAAGCACACAATTACACGCATATGATATATCAAGTAAAACATATTATCACGTAAACATATTTCATTATCAAAACTATCAAATTGGTCCAACAAATTCCCCCTTTTTGATGATGACAAGTCTCATATGATTTCCTCAAGATGTCTTCTTAACAATGTGACTAAGTATGGTTCCCCCTCAACAAAGCACTCCAAAGTTATAGCAACTTTGATCGCAAGAACAAAACACCTTAGCCAAAGTTATAGCTTGAGAGAATTTAAGAGATAACGAGTCTTGACAAGGAGCAATCTTAAGCAAAGACTCAAATCATATCATTTCTTCCCCCTCTTGGCATCATTGAAAAGACAAGAACAAAGACATGAAACGACTAGAATAACACATGTCAAGGCAAGAAATAGATATGCAAAATACGCAATATAAAATGATTTATACCAAGCAAAATCAAGAGTAAATGTTAATTAAAACTACAAACCACAAAATAAGTATTAATGCCAAATGGGCCGAATGGATTAGTAGTTTAAGAAACAAAACAAGCTAAGGTAAGAAGATCAAGGCTTTTTGGGTTGTCGGAGGATGTTAGGGTTAATGTAGTCGGGTCGGGTGCGGTACTCGAGAGTAGAAAGACGATCAAGGCACGTCGACACATGATTAACTTGGGCGGTGAGGCAAACATCGAAGTTTCGAACCTTCAAGGAAAGAGCCTCCGTTGCATCAAATATAGTGTGCATACCCTCACGCATCTCCGAACCACTCTTCACCAATGCACCTCCTTGGCTAGTGTTCCCCATAGCCACGGTTTTTACAAAAAAAATTTTCAACAACCGCATCAATTTTCTTATCTTGCACATCAAGGCGCTCCATTACATTTCCCATAAACACTTCCAATTTTGATTCGAGCCCCGAAAAATCAGCCACTCTCGGGTTCATAACAACCGAACCATTTTTTTTTATGTCTTCACTAACACCCTCTTGTACCCTTTTTTTTATTAATCGACGCCTTTTTGTACCTTCAAGCACCGAACCCGACTCGGTTTGGGTTTTGGAGTTTAGGTGTTGGTGTTTCTGTAGAGTAGCCATGTAGCGCCAACTCTATTCCTCTTTTTCCTTTTTTTTTTTTTTTTTTTTTGAATTTGGGTAGGAAAAGGAATCTTAGGTAATTAATTTTGGGGATATGGTAAGGATAGGATTTGGTAAATAAAAAGATATGGTAAGGTGATTTTATTTGAGAATTTCGGCTAGCATAGGATACATGGGTAGAATTTGGCTCAATTTTGGAAAGTGAATAAGATAGGTTTTTGGCAAAAATGTGGTTCATAATTCAATTTCCATAAAACACTTAATATGCAAGATACTCACGTAAAATATATTATATTAAACACAAATATACTAGCAATGAAATATGCGGACACAGTCATACAATCTCGTCTTATTCTAACCAGTCACGCAGGTTCACAAAATAAATATGACGAATTTAATTGCTACTGATTAAACCAATTTTCAACCGCAAAATCTCAAAACGTCTTCTCGCTAACGCCTTTGTTAAAATGTCAGCCCATTGATTGTCAGTACTACAAAATTCGAGTTTAATGTTGCCCTTTTCTACATGGTCACGTAAGAAATGATGTCTAATGTCTATATGCTTAGTACGAGAATGCTGAGCTGGGTTCTTAGAAATAACAATAGCACTCGTATTATCACAGAAAACAGGCATACAACCAACATTAACACCATAATCACATAGTTGTTGCTTTAACCAAAGTAGTTGAGAACATACCAGTCCTGCAGCGATATATTCGGCTTCTGCAGTAGATAACGCAACCGAATTTTGCTTCTTTGAGCCCCAAGTAATTATGCAGGGTCCAACAAACGTAGCAAATCCAGAGGTACTTTTTCTATCTAAAGAACATCCCGCATAATCTGCGTCTGAATATCCTACTAGATCGAAATTACACTCAAGTGGATACCACAAATATAAATTAGATGTACCAATTAAATATCTCAAGATACGTTTAACTGCAATCATATGTGACTCCTTAGGACATGATTGAAATCTAGCACAGACACATACGCTGAACATAATGTCAGGCCTACTTGCAGTCAAATATAATAAAGAACCAATCATACCTCGATATGTAGTCTCATCTACGGACTTACCATTTTCGTCCAAGGTCAACTTTTTGTCAGTTACCATAGGTGTGTCCATTGGATGAGCGTTTTCCATACCAAATTTTCTGATTAGCTCCTTGACATATTTTTGTTGGTGAATCTTTATCCCTTCTTTGGTTTGTTGAATTTGCAATCCTAGGAAGAATTTTAATTCTCCCATCATGCTCATTTCAAATTCTGAGGTCATAAGATCTGAAAAATACTTGCACAATTTATTGTTAGTAGAACCAAAAATAATATCGTCTACATAAATTTGAGCAACAAGTAAATCAGAACCCTCGGATTTTAGAAATAGGGTTTTGTCGACAGATCCTCTTTTAAAATTGTTTTGTAATAAAAATTTTGACAATCTGTCGTACCAAGCCCTAGGCGCTTGTTTCAAACCATATAAAGCTTTATCGAGTTTAAAAACATGGTTTTGAAACTTGCTATTCAAAAATCCAGGAGGTTGTTCAACAAAAACCTCTTCTTCCAAATAACCGTTAAGAAATGCAGTCTTAACGTCCATTTGGAATAATTTCATTCCTTTATGAGCTGCGAAGGCGATGAGCAAGCGAATAGCTTCAAGTCTTGCTACTGGAGCGAATGTTTCGTCATAATCAATCCCTTCTTGTTGATTATAACCCTGAACAACCAATCGAGCCTTGTTACGAACTATAACTCCTGAATCATCCAATTTATTTCTGAATACCCATCGAGTACCAATCACAGTTCGATTAGAAGGTCGTGGCACAAGGTGCCATACTTTATTGCGTTCGAACTGTTGAAGCTCCTCTTGCATAGCCACAATCCAGTCGGATTCTGCAAGTGCTTCCTTGATGTTGGTAGGCTCTATGGTAGATAGAAATGAATAGAATGAACAAAAGTTATTTAAAGTTCGCCTAGTTTGAACTCCCTTATTCAAACTTCCTAGGATACTATCCATAGGATGAGAACTCTTATATTTCCATTTCTTAGAGTTCCTAGGCTCATCATCATCTGATGAACTTTCATTTTCCTCAAATGATTCAGAATCAAGATTGGTTCCCCCTGAGTTGGACTCTGGGGTTATAGCTGAAGTTGGTACAACTTCAGTTACACCATCTTGGTTCTGGTTCAAAGTTATAGCATCATCAGCTATAACTTCAGTTTCCTTTTCCTTGTTTTGAGAAGAGACATTCGTATCATCAACAATTGTCTCAGTTCTCTGTTCAAGGTCATTTGCGGATTTATCAAGTTCATCATTGATTCCTTCAATAACTTCTTCATTATTAACTGGCTCGTCTTCCCTTGAAAGGCGAAAGTCTGGATCATTCATGTCTTCTTCTTCATTCTGTTCAACTTGCTCAGGCACATTATCTTCATCAAATACAACATGAACACTTTCTTCTATGCACAAGTTCTTTTGTTAAAGACTTTAAAGCTTTACTATGATTAGAATAACCAACAAACACAGCTTCGTCACTTCGTGGATCAAATTTGCTCAAATTACTTTTTCCATTATTATGGACAAAACATTTACTACCGAAGCAACGAAGGTGAGCTATATTGGGTTTTCTCCCTCTTAAAAGTTCATAGGGAGTCTTTTTGAGAATAGGTCTAATCATAGCTCTATTGTGCACATAGCATGCAGTACTTATGGCTTCTGCCCAAAAGCTCTTAGGAAGGCCACTACACAAAAGCATAGTGCGGGCCATGTCCTCTAATGTTCTATTCATACGTTCCACGACACCATTTTGTTGTGGGGTTCGTGGTGCAGAAAAGTTATGTCCTACACCATTCTCCCTACAATATTCTATAAAAGCTTGATTATCAAATTCGGTGCCATGATCCGTACGAATGGAAACTAACTTTTTATCATACTTGTTTTGGGCGAGCTTCATTAGTACTACAAACTCATCGAAAGTTTCATCTTTAGTAAATAGAAAGATAGGCCATACATACCTGGAGTAGTCGTCGACTAGGACGAATACGTACCTTGATCCACCGCGGCTTCTGACTTTCATAGGTCCACACAAATCCATGTGTACCAACTCAAGTGGACGCTCTGTACTTACTAATCGTTTCGGTTTGAATGAAGATCTAACTTGTTTACAACGGGCACATGAGTCACACATCTTTTCTTGTTCGAATTTGATTGAGGGTAGACCCTCAACTAAATCCCAAGACTTGAGTTTCTTTAAAATCGTTGGACTGATGTGTGCAAACCTCTTGTGCCACAAGCATGAATCATCCACAGTGACTTTCATGCACGTAAAGGAACTTGTAGTGACTTTGTTTAAATCAATCATATACACGTTCCGTTTACGTAGGCCTTCTAAGATAACATTACTAGTACCTTCAACTATGATACGACAAACATTTGAATGAAAAACGACTTTGTTGCCTTTGTCACATAGTTGAGAGATACTTAGCAGGTTATGCTTAAGGCCATCTACCAGATATACGTTATTGATAGCATATGAAGAAGATATACCAATCTTACCTACACCGATTATGTTGCCCTTCTTATTGTCTCCAAAAGTGACCTTGCCACCGTTGAAGGGTTCTAGTGAAAGAAATAGATTCTTGTTTCCAGTCATGTGTCTCGAACATCCACTGTCGAGATACCATAGATTGTTTTCTTTCACTATTACCTGCAAGAGAATCAAATACAGCTTTTAGGTACCCACGCTAAGTTGGGTCCTTTTTGGTTAGTGACTCTATATATTTGATCCTTCCTAACCCATACCTGTTTAACAATTCTTTTCTTATTAGGATAGGGTTTGCTAGGTTTATTATATTGATTGTTGTTACGACGCACATTAGGTTTAAACGACTGCTTCTGATTCACATAAGGTTTAGATTTTGAAGGTACAGATGTGTAATCGAAAGCCATGTCATAAAACCACCTGAACTCATTGTTTCTAATCTCATCACGTTGAGATTCAGGTTCAGACTCATTAACACTAGACACGTTATGTTCTTTCACAAAATCAGTTTGATTTTTGTTATCGTTGACATATTTGACACAATTATCTTTAACATGACCGTTGTGACCACAATAATTGCAAATCAGATATTCTGAAAGAGTGACGTACTTCCTTCTTCTGAAATCACGGTCAGAAGGAGTGGATTTGCATTTATCATGGTCTCTACGACTATAGCATTCATGACCAAGACCCATCTTCATGTTATTATTAGACTGTTCGGTAAGGAAGTCTAAGACCTTTTGACTTCCTTCCCACTTATCATGAACTTTTCGTGCATGTAGGAGCAATTCCTTCAAAGACTGAATTTCTTTTTCACACGACGAATGATCTACATTCGAGTCTTTGGAGGGATTGTTCTTTTTGAAATTTTCACGAAAATCATTGAAACGTTTGTTCAAGATAAGTTTCTCCTCATTATGTTGACTTTTGGCTTGGGAGAATTCAGCCTTTAATTCTTTCAATTGCTGAGAAAGAAAAGAGTTTACTTTCTCGTGATCAAGGATAACAACTTTCTTTGCCTTAGCTTCAGATTGTAAAAGCTCATTGACTTTCTTCAATTCTAAAGTTATAGCTTCATTAGCTATAACTTTGGCTTGAAGATGCTTAATGTTGAGCTTCAACTCTGAGATTATAGCTTCATTAGCTATAACTTTAGACTCAAGAGCTTCTTTCTCAACATTTGTCTTGTCTGAAGTTATAGCTGAAGTTGCCATAACTTTAGACTTGAGCTTTTTAGCTTTGGCCTTAAGAAGTTGGTTTTCCTCAGCAATGTCAAGAATTTGTTCTTTAAGATCTTTCAATTCTAGACTCTGCTCATGACAATGATCTAAGGCTTCTTCAAAATACTTAATTAAAGACTTCTTAGATAAATTCTTAACTTGCTTTTTAAGTTCAAGATGACTAACCTCTTCGTCATCTTCTGAATCTGGTTCTGAATCTGAGTTGCCAACAAGACACATCTCGGATTCGCTTTCATTGTCACTGTCAGAAATTAGGTCAAGACTGACGTTGCTTAGACACAAGTTGGCGACTTCCTCTTCCTCTGACTCGTCGTCCTCTGTGTCGAGATCTCCCCAGCAATAAGCCATCATTACTTGCTTGAATTCCTTCTTGGTTTTGTCTCGTTGATTTTTGTCTTTGATTTTCTTCCATGTGGGGCAATCTTTGATCATGTGATCATTATCCCCACATTTGAAGCAACCACGACTTGAAAGAGACCCTTTTGACTCAATTGGCTTCTTGTAAGATTTGTTGGTGTTGTTGTTAAACGTTTTCCCTTGTGGTTTGTTAAAGAACTTTTTCTTAAAACGTCTAGCAAATAACACTGTTTCATCTTCAAGATCCGAATCTTGTCTTTCACTAGATTCGGCCTGTAGAGCCACCTTCTTGCTATTACTATCATTTGCCGCATCTTCATCAAGAGTAATCTCATGAGCCATTAGGGTTCCAAGTAGCTCTTGATAAGATAGGTCAGATAGGTCTTTACATTCCTCAATTACCGTCACCTTAGGTCTCCATCGTTTAGATAGACTTCTAAGGATCTTCCTGGCAATTTCCTCGGAGTCAAAAGTTTTTCCAAGATTTTTCAATTCATTAATGATACTGGAGAAGCGAGTGGACATGCTGTCAAGCGATTCATTTTGTTCCATGGAGAACAGTTCGTATTTTCGCATAAGTAGTGCAATACGTTGCTTTTTGACAACAGTTGTCCCCTCATAAGCTAACTCAAGACCATCCCATATTTCCTTGGCAGTAGAACTAGATGAGAAACGATCAAATTCAGTATGGGTCATGCCGTTTTGCAACAGACTAATAGCCTTTGAATTTTTATCAGCTTTCTTATAATCTGCCTCAACATAGTCATCTTCTTTCTTTTCGATAGAAGTGCCAGTGGCCGTTCCAAGCATGATCTTATTAGGACCATTCTTAATGATTAGCCAACACTCCCAATCGTTACCCTTTATGAAATGGGTCATCATATTTTTCCATAAACTGTAGTTCTTCCCATCGAATACGGGACACTTCAGATGTTTGGAATCCATTAAAATAAAAATAAATGCAGCGGAAAATAAATAAAAATAAAAGATAAATGGATCAGACTCCTTGCTGTAAGGCAATCAAGAGCACGAGGCTCTGATACCAATTGTAGAGTCTATTGATCGAATACGAAAGAGGGGGGGGTGAATTGAGTATTAAAAACTAGCCCCACTTTTTCGATTTATATGATATGTAATTAATTATTTGATCTTATGAATTAAAATCAACTAATTAAATAATCAAAGTAAGCGCGAATAACGAAATAACGAAAAGTAAAGAGATAAGAGAGAGGCACACGATTTTTGAAGTGGTTCAGTTTCACACGTTGAAACCTACGTCCACTATTCTCGATTAATAATTTTTAGTACCTTTCTCCGGATTACAAAAATTACCAACCCACTCGTATAATCAACACTATGATTATAACTCAAGGTGAGTATCGCTAAATACTCTATACTATCTTACGCTAATAAGAAAGTACAATATAACTCACACAGATTCCCGTTAAAGAATTGTAAGCTTATAATGATGTACTATTATCCAATAACGTATTTCACTCAAGCGATTGATAATAATTGATGCACGACTCTTTTAAACACAAACTCTAAAAATAATAAATATTTGCTCAAAGGTTTGCTTTAAAACGATTTTGGAAAATCAACACAAGTAAATATGTAGCCGTGTGATATGTGTGTATTTCGTGTATGTCGTGTATTTTGCAAATAATATGTGAATGAGTATTTATAGAAGTAGATTCATAGTAGATCTAAAACCCTAGTATAATATTTAATAAAGATACTTATCTTATCATAAAATAATATTTGCTTATCTTTTAGAAATATCTTTATCTCAAAATATTATTTGGTTTATCTTATAGAAATATAATTATCTTGATATCTCAAAATATTGTTATAAAGATATAGTAGAATCCTAGATTAGGTAAACTAAGGAAACAACCTAGATTGGCCGAAATCCTCTAGCTCACGAAACCCTAGGAGGCACGCAACCCTAGGTGGCACAATACTAGGTTTCCACGAAACCCTAGATGGCGCAAACACTAGGTGGGCTAATTAGGTTAACAACAAATTGAGATAGAATATATTAGAAACCCTAGGTAGCATGACAACCCATAAGTTGTATTACTAACCAATAGAATTTCATAAATATATTCTCTATTAAAACTTTTGATAAATATAAAAATACTCTTTCACTTTTGAAAACATTTAAAACATTTTATTTCCAAAATCATGCATCAACATTTATCATCCAAAGTTATAGGCTAAAGCTATAACTTTGAACATAGAATCTCTCGAATGGAATAGTTACCGAATGACGACCTATACTATCTAATCTTCACAAAGATCTTCAGTATACGGATCATCTCTTCATCTTGATCACAAGACCCTCCATCTCGAGTCTTGTGTAGTTTGATGTAGATCTTGTTTGAAGCGATTTTCTTTAAAGTTATGCCTGGTTAGCTATAACTTCCATGTTCACTTCCAAAGTTATTCCTGAAGTTGTTATAACTTTGTCTCACAGACTTTATCAAAGTTATGCTTAACTATGATCTTTCTTCTCATAATTGTTGCTAGCTATAATAAGACTAAAGCACACAATTACACGCATATGATATATCGAGTAAAACATATTATTACGTAAATACATGTCATTATCAAAACTATGAAATTGGTCCAACAGACTGTGTCCGCATATTTCATTGCTAGTATATGTGTGTTTAATATAATATATTTTACGTAAGTATCTTGCATATTTAGTGTTTTATGGAAATTGAATTATGAACCACTTATTTGACAAAAACCTATCTTATTCACTTTCCAAAATTGAGCCAAATTCTACCCATGTATCCTATACTAGCAGAAATTCTCAAACAAAATAACCTTTCCATATCTTTTTATTTAACAAATTCTATCCTTACCATATCCCAACAAAAATAACCACCCAAGATTCTTTTTCCTACCCAAATTCAAATTAAAAAAAAAAAAAAAAAAAAGGGGGAAAGACATCAATTGGGACGGCACACCCATGTGCACAAGTACAAAAGCAAAACCTACCCTTACACAATCATAATTACCCTCTTACACCTATTACTTTTACCACTTTAATACTCAACCAATTTTTACTACCCTCTTCATCAACCTCACGGCTCCCACACACAAACACCCAAACCTTCAACCTTCATCAATGGCTTCCACTAGATCAAAACTCTCCAAAAATCCAAACCCAAAAACTCCCAAGCCAAGTATGCCTAAAAATACCTCTTCTCCTCCTACACAACCATCACCCAACCAAAACCAAACCGAGTCAGGTGCGGGTCTTGAGGGTACGAAAAGAAGACGGTTAAATAAAGGAAAAGGTAGAGTCCAAGAAGAACCTTCGGTCGAAACAACTGACACGGTACCCGAGGCATGTACACGGGTCACCCTCCGTGATTTTTCGCCTCAAGAAACATCTTCGGGAATTGATAAACTCTGTCTTACAAAAGGCGAAAGAAAACTTGTGAACCGGGTTGCTCAATATGGAATACACGGTGGTCGGTATTATCCTAAGGCTTGGTGTGACAAGTATAGGGCTTTGAGATTCTTTTCTGATTTTCTGAATTTCCAAGAATGGGAAACGGTGGCTCAGTTTTCGGGTCCGGTGTATCCGATTGAGGTAATTCAGTTCTTTTCTTCTGTTTCTTTAGACAATGGAGTGTTGCATGCCGTCATAAATGGCCGTTCAGTTTCGATTTCCGTGACAGACTTTTGTACTCTGTTTTTGGTTCCTGATGATGGAATCAAAATCAATCCGAGTACGTCATGGGAGGAACTGACGGACATGGCTAAGCTGGAGGTTAAGCAGTATTTTGATGTTGGGGCGACGGTGTCGAGTTGCGTGTTGGCGGGTAGTGTGTCTCCTAAACTGAAATTTCTGTTAAATTTTTTATGGAATACCGTGATTCCGCGACGGGGCGGACGTGACAAAATTGCATGCTATGAGATGTTGGTCGTTAAGCATTGGTTGGAGGGCAACCGGGTTAATTTACCTTCTCTTGTCTTTAATCGTATTTCACAAACCGCTTTCTCGGTGACCGAAGACAAAATTTACTCTACTCTTGATTTGCCGTATGGCATGTGGTTGTCACGGCTCTTCGAGTCGAAGGGAGTTGTTAATGTGCAAAATTATGGGGACGCCGTAAAAGATGAAATGTGTGATACGTTCTTGAAGTTTATGAAGTTAGATGCTAATGGTCCGGAATTGTTGTTTTTAGTAAAGGGAGGTCCGGTTGGTTTGCAGTCGGGTGGGGCTGATTTTTCCGGGATCGAGTCAAAATTGGATATGTTCATTGGTAGTATCATGGAGCGCTTGGATGCGCAGGATAAGAAAATTGAGACGGTGTTGGATACGGTTGTTCAAGCCGTAGCAATGGGCTCCTCAAACTCAACCCGTGACCAAGGTGGGTCGGGTGTGAGTCATGAGATGAGGACATGGATGGATGCTGTGGATGATCGCCTTGCTAAGTTGGAACGCAACATTATCGATTGTAAGCAAGAAGCGTATAGGCAAAGGGATAGGATGACATTCTTGGTGAGCCAAGGCGGGTCGTTGGTTAAGAGCGGGACAGATATGCGTGAGGGGATGCGGACTATATATGATGCGACGGAGGCTCTTTCGTTGAAAGTCCGGAACTTTGACGTTTGCCTCACCGCTCAAGCTACACATGTGTCTTCTTGCCTTGACCGTCTATCCACTCTTGAGTACCGCACTAGGCCCGGTTATAAAGCACCCTAGCCTCATCCACTTACCCAAAATGCCTTGCTTTTCTATCCTTGGTTGTTTAACTCTTAAAACTACTAATCCTATTCGGCCCATTTTGGCTTGTTTTGACATTGTTCTATTCGGCCCAATGGCACTTAACAATATATTTTGTGGTTTGTAGTTTCAATTAACATTTACTCTTGATTTTGCTTGGTATATATCGTTTTATATTGCGTATTTTGCATATCTATTTCTTGCCTTGACATGTGTTATTCTAGTCGTTTCATGTCTTTGTTCTTGTCTTTTCGATGATGCCAAGAGGGGGAAGAAATGATATGATTTGAGTCTTTGCTTAAGCTTGCTCCTTGTCAAGACTCGTTATCTCTTAAATTCTCTCAAGCTATAACTTTGGCTAAGTTGTTTTGTTCTTGCGATCAAAGTTGCTATAACTTTGGAGTGCTTTGTTGAGGGGGAACCATACTTAGTCACTATGTTAAGAGGAAATCATATGAGACTTGTCATCATCAAAAAGGGGGAATTTGTTGGACCAATTTCATAGTTTTGACAATGACATCTGTTTACGTAATAATATGTTTTACTCGATATATCATATGCGTGTAATTGTGTGCTTTAGTCTTATTATAGCTAGCAACAATTATGAGAAGAAAGATCAAAGTTAGACATAACTTTGATAAAGTCTGTGAGACAAAGTTATAACAACTTCAGGAATAACTTTGGAAGTGAACATGGAAAGTTATACTAACCAGGCATAACTTTAAAGAAAATCGCTTCAAACAAGATCTACATCAAACTACACAAGACTCGAGATGGAGGGTCTTTGTGATCAAGATGAAGAGATGATCCGTATACTGAAGATCTTTGTGAAGATTAGATAGTATAGGTCGTCATTCGGTAACTATTCCATTCGAGAGATGTTATGTTCAAAAGTTATAGCTTTAGTCTATGATTTTGAATGATAAAATATTGATGCATGATTTTGGAAATAAAATGTTTTGAAATGTTTTCAAAAGTGAAAGAGTTTTATTTTTATATTTATCAATTATTTTATTAGAGAATATATTTATGAGATTCTATAGGTTAGTAATACAACTTATGGGTTGTCATGCTACCTAGGGTTTCTAATATATTCTATCTCAATTTGTTGTTAACCTATTAGCCCACCTAGTAGTTGAGCCATCTAGGGTTTCGTGAAACCTAGTTTGTGCCACCTAGGGATTCGTGCTCCTAGGGTTTCGTGAGCTAGGTGAATCCGGCCTCCTTAGGCTTGTTTCCTTAGTTTACCTAATCTAGGATTCTACTATATCTTTACAACAATATTTTGAGATATAAAGATAAATATATTTCTATAAGATAAACCAAATAATATTTTGAGATAAAGATATTTCTAAAAGATAAGCAAATATTATTTTATGATAAGATAAGTATCTTTATTAAATATTATACTAGGGTTTTAGATCTACTATGATTCTACTACTATAAATACTCATTCACATACAATTTGTAAAATACACGAAATACACATATTTTACACGGCTATTATTTTACTTGTGTTGATTTTCCAAAATCGTTTTAAAGCAAACCTTTGAGCAAATATTTATTATTTTTAGAGTTTGTTTTTAAAAGAGTCGTGCATCAATTATTATCAATCGCTTGAGTGAAATACGTTATTGGATAATAGTACATCATTATAAGCTTACAATTCTTTAACGGGAATTTGTGTGAGTTATATTGTACTTTCTTATTAGCGTAAGATAGTATAGAGTATTTAGCGATACTCACCTTGAGTTATAATCATAGTGTTGATTATACGAGTGGGTTGGTAATTTTTGTAATCCGTAGAAAGGTACTAAAAATTATTAATCGAGAATAGTGGACGTAGGTTTCAACGTGTGAAACTGAACCACTTCAAAAATCGTGTGCCTCTCTCTTATCTCTTTACTTTTCGTTATTTCGTTATTCGCGCTTACTTTGATTAATTAATTAGTTGATTTTAATTCATAAGATCAAATAATTAATTACATATCATATAAATCGAAAAAGTGGGGCTAGTTTTTAATACTCAATTCACCCCCTCCCCCCCCCCTTCTTTCGTATTCGATCAATAGACTCTACAATGTCTCTTCTAACATGGGGTGTTTCATTGCATTATCTACGTTGAAAGTGATATTGTCATCCCCCACTGTTTGTGTAAGTCTCCCATTCTTTACATCTATAATCGACCCCGCAGTATGGAGGAATGGTCGTCCCAAGAAGATAGGAATTGCCCTCAGCCATATCTAAGACCACAAAGTCAACTAATATGAAAAATTTCCCTACTCTAACCGGTACGTCTTCTAAAATCCCCAAGGGGTGTTTAATACAACGGTTGGCCATTTGTAAGGTCATGGTTGTAACATTTAGTTGACCCATATTAAGCTTTTTGCATATAGAAAATGGCATCACACTAACACTAGCCCCTAAATCACAAAAGGCTTTATCTATAGCTAAACAGCCTATATTACAAGGAATAGAAAAGCTCCCTGGATCCTTTAGCTTAAGTGGTGATCTGTATTGCAACACAACACTGCATTCCTCAGTAAATGCAACCGTCTCCACTTCATTAAAGTATCGCTTCCTTGTCAATATGTCCTTCAGAAATGTTGCATAGGCCGGCACTTGAGTGATCAACTCGGTAAATGATAGACTCACTTGCAAATTTTTAACTGTTGACCAATTTCATAGTTTTGATAATGACATGTGTTTACGTGATAATATGTTTTACTCGATATATCATATGCGTGTAATTGTGTGCTTTAGTCTTATTTTAGCTAGCCACAATTATGAGAAGAAAGATCAAAGTTAGGCATAACTTTGACAAAGTCTGTGAGACAAAGTTATAACAACTTCAGGAATAACTTTGGAGTAAACATGAAAGTTATAGCTACCCAGACATAAATTTAATGAAAATCGCTTCAAGCAAGATCTACATCAAATAGCACAAGACTCAAGATGGAGGGTCTTTATGATCAAGATGAAGAGATGATTCGTATACTGAAAATCTTTGTGAAGATTAGATAGTATAGGTCGTCATTCGGTAACTATTCCATTCGAGAGATTTTATGTTCAAAGTTATAGCTTTAGCCTATGACTTTTGATGATAAATATTGATGCATGATTTTGGAAATAAAATGTTTTGTAATGTTTTCAAAAGTGAAAGAGTATTTTTATATTTATCAAATGTTTTATTAGAGAATATATTTATGAGATTCTATTGGTTAGTAATACAACTTATGAGTTGTCATGCTACCTAGGGTTTCTAATATATTCTATCTCAATTTGTTGTTAACCTAATTAGCCCACCTAGTGGTTGAGCCATCTAGGGTTTCGTGAAAACCTAGTTTGTGCCACCTAGGGATGCGTGCCTCCTAGGGTTTCGTGAGCTAGGGGATTTCGGCCAATCTAGGTTGTTTCCTTTGTTTACCTAATCTAGGATTCTAGTATATCTTTACAACAATATTTTGAGATATAAAGATAAATATATTTCTGTAAGATAAACCAAATAATATTTTGAGATAAAGATATTTCTAAAAGATAAGCAAATATTATTTTATGGTATTAAAGATAAATATCTTTCTTAAATATTATGCTATGGTTTTAGATCTACTATGATTCTAATACTATAAATACTCCTTCACATATTAATTGTAAAATACACGAAATACACAACAATCACACGGCTACATATTTACTTGTGTTGATTTTCCAAAATCGTTTTAAAGCAAACCTTTGAGCAAATATTTATTATTTTTAGAGTTTGTTTTTCAAAAAGAGTTGTGCATCAATTATTATCAATCGCTTGAGTGAAATACGTTATTGGATAATAGTACATCATTATAAGCTTACAACTCTTTAACGGGAATCTGTGTGAGTTATATTGTACTTTCTTATTAGCGTAAGATAGTATAGAGTATTTAGCGATACTCACCTTGAGTTATAATCATAGTGTTGATTATACGAGTGGGTTGATAATTTTTGTAATCCGTAGAAAGGTACTAAAAATTATTAATCGAGAATAGTGGACGTAGGTTTCAACGTGTGAAACTGAACCACTTCAAAAATCGTGTGCCTCTCACTTATCTCTTTTCGTTATTTCGTTACTTGCGCATACTTTGATTAATTAATTAGTTGATTTTAATTCATAAGATCAAATAATTAATTACATATCTTATTAATCGAAAAAGTGGGGCTAGTTTTTAATACCCAATTCCCCCCCCCCCCCCCCCTCTTTCGTATTCGATCAATAGACTCTACATTAACTACCTCCCTAAATCTTCCAAACTGTTTATCAAGCTTGGATTTATGTTGGCGGTGTGGAAAGGGAAGTGCAATGGCAATTGGCTCGGCTTCCTTTGCTTTTGAAGATGAATTAGAGGACTTTCCAGCCTGATCAGGGGTTGCTCAATCGAGTTTTTCGGAACAGGAACTTTCAGGAACTTCTCGAGCAGTTTTTTCGAACTTTTCCCGGGTTGCTCGATCGAGCAGACGGGTGTTGCTCGATCGAGCAACCTTCTTTTCAGACCCTTTTCCCCTGTTTTTCGAATTTTGACCAGCAACTTCCATACTTTTATCGGTTTCATCCCCTATCATTTCCGGGCTTTTGTAATGGGTCCCACTCCTCAAGGTAATAGCATTGACTTGTTCATGTGGAGGGTGTCCCTGAGGAGGAAGATTGCCCGGTTGTTTGTGTGGATTTTGAATTGTCAATTGGGCAATTTGAGTATCCATTATCTTGTTATGCGCGAGCAGTTGTGAGATCTGAGCATCTTGCTTTTGCTGTATCATGAGACTTTGCTGCAACATGGCTTTCAATTCCGCCATATCATTACTTGGAGGTGGTGAAGGTGGAGCTTGTTGAAAGTTTTGGCCTCCTTGATTTGGATGGTTATAGTTGCCTTGAGAATTGCGATTTTGAGGAATCACGTAAGAGGAACCTTGTTGCTGAGGTGGCGGCGGGGTAGGATTAAGAACATTCTGACTTTGGGAGGAGAAATTTGGGTGTTCTCTCGTCCTTTCATTTTAAAAGTTAGAGTACGGTGTACCTTGCTTAAAGGATTGAAACGCAAGTACTTGTTCAACCGTACTCATACACTCTACTGCATTATGCCCCATGATACAACATCTTTTACAGGTTGACTCTTGTTGAACCATGGCATGAACCGTTTGCTTATTTTCAAAGGATTTTGAAGTTTGTAATTCGGCAATTTTGGCAGTTAATGCCTCCAACTGAGCTGCAACGGCATTGTCCGAACCTCCTCTCCTCGCATTACCCCTGGGATTTCCAAACTCAGCAGTATGAGTAGCCATCTCATCAATCAATTTCCAAGCATTAGCATCTGTAGTGTTATTTTGGAATCTTCCATTGGCAGCAAAATCTAGCAATGTTCTCTGATCATCATATAACCCATTGTAAAACTGGTTGCATAGGAACCAAGTATCAAAACCATGATGCGGAACAGACTTGACAAGATTTTTGAAGCGAACCCAGGCCTCATTGAAGTTCTCAGTGGGACTTTGTTTGAAACTTGTGATTTGACTTCGAATGACATTAGTTTTCTGTGGCGGAAAGTATCTTTTATAGAATGCAAGAGCCAGAGAATTCCAATCGGTGATGCCAAGTGCATCCATATCTAACTCACTCAACCAATCTTTTGCCCCGTCTCGTAGTGAAAAAGGAAATAACACCAACTTGATCTGATCTTGTGTTACCCCACCCGTTAAAGGAATATAGCAACAATAATTGGTGAATTTCTCCATATGCTTAGCAGGATCGTCCTCAGTAGGGCTTCCTTCAAACATGTTTCGCTCCACCAAAGAGATATAAGATGGACGAATCTCAAAGGTGATATTACCCGTAGTAGGGAGTTTAAATCCCTTGGGAATAGATGCAACGGTAGGCTCCGAATGGTTGGCTAAAGTAGGCAAGGTTGTAGTGGGTGCAGAAATATGTGTATCCTCTTCTAAGGATGGTTTTTCTGCGACGAATTCGGCGTAAACTGTGTCAAGCGTACTCAAGTCTTCCGCTTCTTAAATTTCCTTCCAAAAGTTTCGTCTCGGAGAGTCTTCTCTGGTTTGGAATCGTAGGGTACGAGATCGGACCTAGAACACATGGGCATAAACAAAAACTAAAGAAAAGGATAAGAACGGTCTCAAGGAACTTAGATTCCTTGAGACCAAAAAGAGGACGGTGCAAATTTATACTTTGATTGGGGGCTATAAGAAGACGACAATGATCAGATTGGTAAGTTGGTAGATGTTGCACAGGGGCATTAGCGAAAACAGGGCTCTATTCCCCAATACAGAGAGCACGGTCAAGACGGGCACTCTGTCTCGTTTCAACCGTCTTACCACGAGCCCAGGTATGGGAAGGCCCCGCGAATTCTAATTCGATAAGTTCGTAATTTTCGATCCAGTTATTTAAAAAGGCAACGTCTTTCCATATTAGCATCCCCCCGTGTCTTTGTGATAAATACCGGGTTTCATTAAAATCACCAGCGAGCATCCAGGGTAACTTATTATTACGAACAAAATCCTCCATTTCAGACCAGAGGGCTCGCCTATTAAACGGGTCCGGACTAGCATAAATTTAACCAAGGGAGCAAGCCACCCCGACTAATTTCAACAGTGATGAATTGTTGGTGTTCACGAATAGTAGTTAAAGAAACCGGGTCAGATCTCCAATACAGCCAAATACCACCACTGATAAGGGTAAAGTCGCGTCACCTTAATCAAAGTAAACCTAATTCACTACTAACTAATAGTCAGCGGTAAGCAAGGTATCGAATCCACAGGAAGGCGGTAGTATTCTAATCTGTTAAACTAATTCGTCTCTACAGTAACTATTTCGGGGTTTTGGTTTGTGTTCTAAACTAATAGCAAACAATAACAATAAATAACAACAATAAGAATAAAAGATTGAAATCAATAAGATTAAAAGTTTAGGGTCTCAGGTTCAATAAGATTATTACTCAGGGGTAAGGATGTAGTCAACTATCATGCAATAAAGTTATCTAAGGTCACAAGATCAGTCGATTCAATTATGCCCTTTAGATCTACAATTTAACATGTGATCGCTATCATTAAACGAGTTCTATTCAATTATCGTAGCATATCTTAGTCTTAACCCGATCGGTGTCAATCCTAATTTGCGAGACTAGTTAATTAATCATGGCCAGTAATCAAACAACTAGAATTAAAACGATAATCAAACGATAACCATGCAATTGCAATTCAATTAATTAGTCTACCCCTTCTATCAATCCTAAATCCCCTTTCAACCCTAGATAAAGATTTAGCTACTTATAACGATATTAATAACGACGATAATAAATAAATCAAACATGATTAACAACAATAAAAGGATTGACAAAGAATAATTAAAGAACTAGAAGGTAACTAATTGAATAACAAAGAAAGATTTAAGAATACCGACTACAAGCTTGAACTAAAGACAATAGTCTTGATGAATAAAATCCAGAGGCAAAGCAAAGAAAACTAAGGTTTCTAATATTAAAGCATCCCTAATTATGAAAGACGAGCTTTCATTTTATAATACAAATCTAATTAATTAGGTTAAACTACTTTAGGAAAATACGAAAAACCGTCGAAAAACTAGGTTGCTCGATCGAGCAAAGTGAATCTGCTCGATCGAGCAGCCATGACCACGACTCGATCGACCAAGGGCTTCTGCTCGGTTGAGCATCCCTATAAAATAACATGTTTCTTCGACTTTCTTCATTTCTTCTCCATTGCTCTCGATTTTTTTCATTTCTTCTGCTCGGTCGAGCATCCCTATAAATTTGCAGCGTACAAAACTAATTACTCTAATCACTAATTAAGACACAACCTTAAATTAATTACAAACTGTGATATTAACAATGACAAAAACATGTAAGATAACACATATGGAGAAAGTTTGATTTGAGAAATTGATTAACAAGTCTAAAATAACCAACAAGTACTTAAGATTCAAATATTCAAATATAAAGAAACAAACTTAGTGTAAATTTTTCCAGGTTCCAACAATTAGCCAAGTAAAAACTCTTCATTTCCTCTCTTCTCTAATTATCTAATACAAGTTTTTAAGAAATTAGTCAACAAGGAGTAACTCAACCAAGGATTACCCTTTACAACCCAATTTACACCCACTAAAACATGAGCCCAAATCAAAGATGCAAGCTTTATGAACAAAACCAAAGAAACAAGTAATAAAACACTAAACCATGTTCTAACCACACAATAAAACAAATTCCACTCAAAAGATTCCAACTTTAAATCAAAGTTGCAATCTTTCAAGGTTGCTTCAACAATATCAAGACAAATTAACCAAAATTATCTAGACAAAGCACTAATTAAACAAACTTGCTAAGATGGTTAGTCTCAACAATAATTCATTCAACAATGGAAAATAAACATGAGAAAATGGTATTAACTAAAGAAGAAGAAGTTCAAAGAGTCTTATAAAGCTAAAAGAGGAAAACTTGTTCCAATTACACTAAGAAATAGAAGATTAGCTACCCATAATCAAGAATTACAACCCAAATAATAAAGTTCAACTCAAAGTTACAAGCCAAAATGAAGAACCAAAAATGAGAGAATTCCAATGTGTTTTGTGCTTTTTTTTGTGGAATGTTATGGAATGTCTTCTCTCTCTAAAATCTGGTTCTTTTATACTCTTACTTTAGAAACCTAGGGCCTTCGAGAAATTGGCCTCAAAATGACAAAACGGAAAATGAAGAAACACGTGTCCCAGGCCAGGACGCTGGCAGCGCCCACGGACGCTAGCAGCGTCGTGGGACGCTGGCAGCGTTCTGGTGACGCTGGCAGCGTTTTAAGCTGCCAGTTTTTACTCTTGGTTGCTCGCCTTGACTTTCGTTGACCCCTTTTAATGCTAGTCTTGCCTTGACTTCCATTGACCCTTTGGACTTGCTTTTCTTGCATTGATAATTTGCTCCTAGCCCACTCCAATTGTCGGGTTTGGTCTCGGGTCTCGGGTTTGACTTTGACTTTAGTTGACTTCCGGGCTTGACTCTAAAACTTGACTTAAAAATACCAAATAACAACATAACTACAGAAACTAAGGTTAGCATAAAAAGATGCTAACGACCCGTAAAAAGTACATTAAACGGACCTAATAAACACTACTAAACACAACACATTTTGATGTTGTCAAATACCCCCACACTTGGACTTTTACTCGTCCCGAGTAAAACTTGAGATTAGCAAGACAACCACGAGTCCAAACATAGCATGTGAAGGTAATGACCTCTCTTCCCTCACCACTACCTTCTTATATCTCCCTCAAAACACAACCACCTATTAAAAGAAAATGACTCAAAGTTGTTGTGACACACTCTTCCCTTACCACTTCCTACTTATAACTCCCTCAATACAAGACTCGACACACCACCAACTCCGACTCATCCACACATCCTCCCTCCTTATACTCCGAGATGGTAATGGTCACTCTCACCTTATCCCAAGGTAGAAGCAAAGTGGCCGACAAGAACTCCTATCAATCTCACAAATACTTATATCGTCCCCTTATCACTCCACCAATGTAAAGCATGGTCACTTGGTTGGCCCCAAACTACACAAATTGCACAACCAAGCAACCCACAAAAGAAATCCACAGATTTGGAACCAATATTGTGTGACTCAAAGAAAAATAAAAAAAATCCTAAGCTAGCCTCCTTCCAAATTCCTCCTTATTTCTCCCTTCTTTTCCCTCAAAAAATCCTCTTCATCGGAAGTATTTTGCTCAAAAAATTTTTTTCTTTTTCCAATTTTTTTTCTTGAAAATCCCTCATTTTGCCTAAGGTGCCCTTTTAGGTTTTCACCTTAGCTTTTCCTTTCCTCTCATTGGTCACTCGCAACTCGATTTTTCATTTTGCCCGGAACGCCCTTTCGGGTTTTCATTCCGTCCTCGGCCACCTTCCCAATTTTTGCCTAAGTGCCCACCCTTGTGGGTTTTCACCTAGCCAGGATTTTCAGTTTTTTTTTTTTTTCTGTTCATTTTTTTTTTCTTCTTTTTCAAAATAAACGCTAAAGAATGCATCAAAACAAAACAAACTATATACAATCCTCTCCCCCAAACTTAGATTATACAATGTCCTCATTGTAGGGGAAAGGGTGGGATGCTTCATCAATTGTTAAAATGAGAAGAACCTGAGGCATCTCCTCGGTTTCTCCTCATCTCTCTTTCTTCTCTAACTCTTCTTCTCCTCTCTAGGCCTTCATCAAGGGCCTCTTGTGTGTAAGGAGTGGGGTAGCCGGGGTTTTGTTGGATGGTCATGCCGAAAAGTGAGCTAGCCAAACCATACACATCCTCATGTGCCACCGCATCTTCATATGAATCGTGAAGGTAGGTGTGGTCCCCCTTGGGTTTGTTGCCAACTATAAGAGTCGTCCACCCGTCCACTTATGTGCTTGAGAACATCGTTTGTGCTAGCAAAGTATGATGCCATTTGTTGTTGCCATGGCTCCATTGGGGTGCTAGCATGAGTCCCCGCCTCATACATTGAGGTGTCGGTGTCTTGGTGGTTATGATAAGATGATTGGTAATGGTATGGTGGTGGTGGTTGTTGTTGTTGTGTAAAAGGTGGGTTTTGGAAAGATCTCGCCTCAATTGTGAGGATCTCCCTCTCCTCTCTAACTTGCTCACTCCCCTCACCTTGCTCTCTCCTTTGCCGCAAGGGCACTTCCTCTTCCTCCGCCTCACTACTACTCTTCCTCAAACTTTCTTCCCTAAGACAAAAGAAATTCTCTGGTTTTGGCCCCCTAGGTAAAGGATTGTTTAAAGGTCGAGACATTTTCATGTAGCTTAGGCCATCACTCCCCTACCAAAATCCTCTCAAAGTCTCCAACTTGCTAACTTTGAACATGTTCACATTTTCTAGCCCCAAGTGATTGTACCTTGTTAATCCCTTACAAGAATTGACATCTTGTTCTTCATCAATCCCCCCTTCATAATGTTGAACCAAAAAGGAAATCATCCCCCCAAGGTAATACTTGCTTTAGTGGATTTTTGGCGGTGCTTAATACAAGCTCTCATGAACAAGTCCGCCCAATCCGGTATCCCCACCCCTCCCGGGAGCATAGTCCACAAACACAACCGGATTTTCTCCGGTACCTTAGCGGGCTCTCCCGCAGAGTTAAAAACGGTGGTAAGGAAACGGGTAATGAGTCTAAGCACGGGGTGGGTGATGGTGGAGAGTTTTGCATCCTTAGATGCAATGTCACATCCCGTAATCTTGTTCCACATGTTGTATATTTCCCCCTTGGGGCATTGTATCTCTTCGGGGTTTTTGGTGATTTCGAGGATTTGGCGGATTTCTGAAATTGGAGCATTGTGCCAATTTTGGTGTAGGCGTAAACGGTAGGCTTTTTCGTTCCCATCAGGTACGTCCAACTCGGACAAGGTAGCAAGGAACTCGTACGCGAAACTCTTATAGGTGTAATCCCAAGAGTCCGGTTCGAGATAAGCTTCTAGCCCAACTTTATCTAGCATATCCCTTGTCAAGTCGAGCATTCCCAATGCACGGAGGGTGTTTGGGGAGAAGAATTTTGTGGTTATAAGGGGTTGTTGTCGAGGTGTGGTGAGTTTGTCCCAATTTTTTTTTGTGTTGTGCACTCAACTTCTCGTAACCCATGAAAACCACCTCAACATCGGTGTTAGGCTCACTCACCGCGGCCCTCTTGTTCTTTCCCTTTCCAAACAATTTGGAGATTTTTGGAGCCATTTCCTGCAACAATTATTACAACAATACAATACTACTACAACAACAAACAAACACTCAAAACAGTTTTCACTCAAACAAGCAATTCAACAAACACTTGGTGTGCAACAATCTCAACACCTCAAAAGTTTAGTGTTTGTTGAATTGTTATGCCTTACTCAGAAAACTTTTCACCAATCCTAGCTAAACCATCAACAAGAGCAAGAAGAAACTCAAAAGAAGACTAATCAAGCCTAATTTTCGAGTAAAATTGATAAACTAAATGGAAAAAGTGAAGTATTAAGATATACCTTTCCGATTCCACTAAAATTTAGCTCCTTGTTGATTAGAATAAGCAAAGAACCCTTCACAACCCTTCAAAAACCCACTAAAAGCTCCTTAAAATCGAATTTGAAATTGAAGCTATACCTCAAGCATTATTTCAAGGGATGTGACCGAGAAGGGGAAGAAGAGGTCTTACTTAAAGACCCCGTGTATGAAGACTAAAAATTTTGTTTGATGCAAATTCTAATTACTTAAAAACAACTCAAATATTAAAAATTAACAATGAAACTTATATGAAATATTCACAAGAATAGTATATTTACACCTACCTTCACGATTCATATGAAGATGCGGTGGCACAAGAGGATGTGTATGGTTTGGCTAGCTCACTTTTCAGCATGACCATCCAACAAAACCCCGGCTACCCCACTCCTTACACACAAGAGGCCCTTGATGAAGGCCTAGAGAGGAGAAGAAGAGTTAGAGAAGAAAGAGAGGAGGAGAAACCGAGGAGGTGCCTCGGGTTCTTCTCATTTTAACAATTGATGAAGCATCCCACCTTTCCCCTACAATGAGGACATTGTATAATCTAAGTATGGGGGAGAGGATTGTATATACTTTGTTTTGTTTTGATGCATTCTTTAGCGTTTATTTTGAAGAAAAAAAAAAGAAAAAAGAAAGACTGAAAATCAAGGCTAGGTGAAAACCCACAAGGGTAGGCACCTAGGCAAAAATTGGGAAGGTGGCCGAGGACGGAATGAAAACCTGAAAGGGCGTCCGGGCAAAATGAAAAATCGAGTTGCGAGCCACCAATGAGAGGAAAGGAAAAGCTAAGGTGAAAACCCGAAAAGGCACCTTAGGCAAAATGAGGATTTTCAAGAAAAAAAAATTGATCTTGGCAAAATTATGTTCTCTTGGATGAAGGTTGAATGGTTGATACCACTCTTGCATCATCGGTGCGGGTGGGAATTGCTTCCACCCATTTGGACACATCATCGGTGCGGGTGGGAATTGATTGAAAACGGATGTGCAGACTTCAATGAAAATTTGTATCGTGTGAAATATTACAACTAAATTATGTTATTAAATGTAAAAAGAATTGGTGTAGTTTCACCAACAGACTAAGACAAGAATGCCCCAAGTTCTACTGCTGATATAACCCCGAAAGGTCAGGTTCAGAAATCTCGAACGGTGCGTGTGCCTCGTCCATGGCTCGTCAACCACGTGCCCTAAACCACTGGGCATGCCATAGTGATGGCAATAGCGTATAATTAATATTTTGTTATATCCTACAATAACTTGGGATAATCGGGCAATGTGGGACATAGATAGTTTTGAATCCTTAATACCACTTTGATATTTTAAGAGGGATGTCAGCATCAACAAGTGTCAAACATACAGTTCATTAATTGCACAAGGCAGTAACCAGTAAAGCTTTCGTCTAGAAAATTATCTGTTGGTATGAAAAAAAAATGTTGTATGTATGGTTCACAAATGTTAGAATTTGAAATGGGCGTACGCATACCCAAAACGAGAGAGTTCGCTTACTTTACAAGCCAAGGGAACTTAATCTTTCCTAAAACCAATTGTTAAGAGAAAAAACCCGAGGGCTGATAAAGTAATCAACTCTCTACTCCGCCTCCAATGTGGGACAGGTTTCTTATATTCCAACACCACAACAGCAACCATAACTCACTCAAAATATGGGATATTCTCACACACAAAAAGGCAACCTTCAACGAGAGTATCGAGATATATGACCCATGACCAGATGGCACAACTTTAAAAAGCAGGACAAAAACAAGAGGGAAAAATTATTTAAACAAAGATGAAAACAATTAGCAATACAAAAGCATATGACAAAAGAAGAAAACTGGTTATATCTAAAACATGATGAATGACTGAAAACACACAAATCCTGGAAGCTTAGCTCAAGGATACTTTCACCATCACACCATAAAAAGACAATACAAATCATGTTATGATCTACGATTTGAAAAAATAGGCAGATTACAAATATACTATTCAACCGATCACTGGAAGTAATTGTTCGTTTGGACCGAGTAAGGTTATTACATAACTGATGTCCCGTATCATCTTGTTATTATACAATCATTTAAGGACTCCATCACAAAAATAACTACTATGCATAATTGCATATATGATAATAATACCACCCAAATTAAAGTTTCACTCAAAGTTTTTTAGTCTAATATGTACTTCTGGTAATAATACTGTTGAACTTTCTATTTAACAAGTCATTGTGGAACGGACTGCAGCGGGAGATTCCTCAAAAACATTGGGCAGTTCCTATTAGCCAAGTTCTCTATTACTGTTATTTTTTTATGCTCAACTACGAATTTGTAACCTAAAAATATAGACACGGCCAAAAAAACAAAAAGGCGTGGTTTCACCGACAGACCCAGCCAGGCAAGCAGGCCAAAGTACTACTGCTGACTTCCATCTAAGTAGATGGCAGTTCAGAAGTCTTGACTTGGTCTGTCTACCCCGTCCATGGGATCCCCAACCACGGTAGATAATTGTTACTTTTTTCATATATATTATTGTTTTTATAAGTAATTGGGGGATGTGGGACATGGTGGGACCATCTAATATAAAAAGAGTGCCATATAAAAAGAGTGGAAAATAGTTTTCCACTGCAAGCTAGATACACCACCTACTAAGCATATGTTATAGGATTAAGATAGGAAGGTTAGTAATGTACAAATGCCTTCATTGTCGGCGAAGATGAATTGTTTCAAACCCAGTAATATGCATCTACGCAGTACTTTATGTTTCTGTAACTCTTGCCTATTACGGCATATATCACCTCTTCATGACTTCATATACATGACTTAACCATTGACAGTAACTAAAACAAGAGGAATAAAATTACCAGCTCCTTCTAGTTTTGTTGAGTCAGTATAATTTCTCCGGTTTCAGTTAAACAGCAACATATCAAAACTGTGGAGGACAAAATCAGCCACATCATCAGAGCAAATCATAAATTAGAGTATATTATCTCCGATAGAAAGTAAATATAGCAACCGCTTGAAGAGTGTCTAGATGTATTTGAAAGTCGAAACGCAACTTAGATGACTGGATCAAAATGAGTATTGTATAATGATCATTTTGTACAAGTCTCAAGGAGCTATAACAAAACACAGCTGCAATAACTAGTCAACATTTGAACTTACCTGTAGTTCAGAGATCAAGTGTAACTCATCATTTCGACTAAAGTAATTTTTATAACGATTTGCCAGTTTGTCATGCATCATTTTGACTAAAGTGAGAAAAACCAGTAACTTTCAAAACTGAGAAGGAATTGAAGTGGCATCAGTAGTTTAAATTTGTCAACAGTGAACTTACCTGAAGTTCAGAGGTCAACTGTAAAACATCATATGCGTTTCTAAAATATAATAGTTTGTGGAGTTGACGAGTAAAACATCTTTTTCCATGCATTTGAGATTTTGGGCAGAAAGAGGGGGATCTTGGAAAGATAAATAATAGAAATATACAGAACAACTCAGATACAAGAGAACAACACAGAGAGACATATAAAAGCCACACCTGAAGAACGACTGAAGATAAGCTAAGTTCTCTTCAAAATCACCTCAGATTCCCTTTCCGATTGATTGTTGGTTAGGAACATTCTAACCCTCAACTAAGGGAATTTTAACCGTGAATTTTAGACCGTATAAACTGATATCATACAGATATATACCCGTAATTGCCTATTTGAGGAGTAACAGCTAATCATACTACGCAATAACGACAAGTAATTCAATAAAAGCATCCTCAGGATTCTGAGAATTCATAGACTGCTGTGATGATTTAAGTATACCCAGCAAACAGTTGGCAAAATTACACAAGAATATCCGGCAAATATCTTTATATTTAACATCCCCTCCTATCAGTGAACTCAGCTTATATCTAAGTGACCCTTTATTGAGACATCAATATCAAACACTTCCCTGAAATTTATCGATATTGCTCAATGTCGACACCCTTTTACCCATTTGAACCAATTATGTAAAATGTCTGTATATACATAATAAAAGGAAGTTGCACGAAAACCCTGCCACTCAAGGAAAAATCATAACTTTAAGCATAAGCTATCGACTATAAGTTATGCTTACAATATAAATTATAAACGGTTACAATGAAACAAACAAAAATCAAAATAAATGGTAAAAAGTAGCAGAACCATCACCACGATTAAGGTCCGAATTCATGCAGCGTTCGACCATCTTTCTTCTTCTCTATCTCCATTTTCTGATTTAGGGTTTATGGGTACTTTGTGCAGAAATCAATTTGGGGATTATTTGGGCGGCTATTTACGCTAACTCTCGAGAATGGGGCGATGTGAATTTTAAGGTTTTTTTCCTTTATAAACTTTTTTTTTAAAATAATATAAAGACGGGGGATCAAGTTTGATCCGTCTCAAAATGTGTAACAAAATATAAAACTTTTACAGTTTTTATTAATATGTGATAAAAGATTATTGTGGAAAGGGGGAGGATATTAGGGGTTAAAGTTTAAACTGATACAAGTTGGGATATGAGTAATTCAATACAAGTCAAAGATCAGTTTATTGCATTTCAGAGTATCATTTGGGATATCGCTTCCGCATTTTAAATTCGTATCATAAACTAAGTTAATAT
Source organism: Heliosperma pusillum (assembly GCA_022085475.1). NCBI lineage: Eukaryota > Viridiplantae > Streptophyta > Magnoliopsida > Caryophyllales > Caryophyllaceae > Heliosperma > Heliosperma pusillum. The sequence continues at coordinate 43,228 of JAIUZE010074981.1, forward strand.
GTAGTTTGGAGTAATATAGGAAGGACACTCATAATATGGATTATTCATATGAAATACTACATTCCTCAAAGTCATTTATTTACGCTTTTAGCACAAAGATCAAGGAAATGATAGGGTACTGTTTGTAGATGTACATAATGAATGACAAGTGGACAATAGTTCTATTGGAATCCAATTACTCAGAAAAAACATTCCTAATATAAAACGGTAAACAAATAGATGACACATATTAAAATAAAAAAGGTATATAAATAACCGGAACATATGGAATAATCCTTTAAATTGAACATCCTTTGTTTGAACGATAAGTCTTGCTTGTGACGGGTCAATCCGTCGCAAGCTTGCGACGGGTCAAATCCCCCTCATAAAGAGCAAGTGGCAAGACAAGTGGGGGGCTCCATTTGCACCTCACTTGCCCTCCACTTGCTTTTTGTGAGGAAGATTTAATCCGTCGCAAGAGGTTCGTCACAAATGAGAATTTGTGTTGTTCGAAGATAGGGAAGCATACCAAGTTATATAAGACATGGTTGGCCTCTATAGTACAAGATGTTGATATCCTTTGTGGACTTGAGTGAAAACGATAAAGATATATAGTTGCGAGTGTAATTGAAATCCGCAACGACACTTACGTAAGGAGCATCAAAGAGCTTGACAAGGAAGTTGATGAACTCATCAAATCCCTAGATAATTATCGAAAATGCTGTATTCTTAGAAGAAATTGTAAAGAGGATATTAAGGCTTTAGAAACATTAATAAGTGAAGATTATTATTATCCCTTATTAATATATTTAGAGTAATGTTAAATACAGCCCTTAAGATAGTGATCTAATTCGTTTAGAGCTATTAATTCAAACGTGATGCGTAATTATTATGTGAGATGGTTTCAAAGTGTACGACGGTCCACTTGTACTCAAGACGATTTTATTATGCGGAAAATTCTCACGGTACCCCTGAACTATGTCATTTTGCCCGAAATACCCAAATTATTTGCTCCAAAAAACTTTAAGTGACCATAACTCGTGTTTAAAAACTCGGAAAATGACGATATTTTTTTCAAATCGGAGCATCTTTCCGAGTACTTCGATTTGGAAAAAAAAAATTGGCGAGTTTGGAACTCGTGACCAAGAGATATGGTCACTCAAAGTTTGTTCGGTGAAAAAAACTTTGACATACAAAAACTCCTAGCCACGAGATCAAAATACGACAATTTTTTTTTTTCAAATCGTAGCTCTCGGAAAGATCAACGATTTGAAAAAAACTTTAGTCATTTTCCGATTTTTTAAACCCGGGTTATGGCCACTTAAAGTTTTTCGGGTCAAAATTTTGGGTATTTCGGGCAAACTACCAAAGTTCGGGGGTACCATGGGAATTTTCCGTTTATTATGTGTCATGTCAAATATTAATACTAAACTAGTTTTTGTATCCGTGAAATCACGGGTCCGTTTAGGATTAATTGTGTAAGTACACGCATAACATAACCTCATTTGTTTGGTACATATTGACATCTTTATTACTTCCCCTGACAGGCAAAAATGTTGCACATGAATTATTATTCATGTATTTTGGTGGGAAGTAAAACAACATATTAATTTTTAATTTTACAGTGTTGTAATATTAGATGAACAAATACATCTTATAACATACTAATGTAGCCTACAACTATTTACTTCAACGTTAAGAATTGTTATATAAAATTAACCATGTCAAATGAATATTTGATACATGTGTAGTTGATTTTTATGATTGACCAATATTTTCCTATATACTCCGTAATAAAGTTTGAAAGTGTGTGAATATAAGCAATTATAGTTTCACCGTTTAAGACTGTCATTATTAAATTTGATAATGTTATGATCAATATTTATATTATCTAACATAATGTATGTGTGTATGTATTCAGCACACTTTTCATTTTCACACTCTCACCTTTAAAAAAAACAGTATACCCAATTCCATCAAATGTAATTTGATTACAGAAAATGTATTTGATTTGTTTATTAGAAACTATTAATCATATTAGTTTTATTAGGAAAAAAAAAAGTGTTTTTCTTCTCCATTTTCTAGTATTCATTTCCGATTTATTCAGGGACTTAAGCATTTAAAATTTTCTTTGATTGACGGTGGTTGTGTTGAAATTAGGCGTAAAAGGCGTGTCCGTGAGAAGGGTACAATTATGGTGAACAATTGGTCAATGGGCAAGAGAGTCGTGCTTGACATGTTTCTAGGAGGGGCAAAGCGGGTCGATGGTGGCTTGGAAGGGTTGATAAGTTAGTAGTAGGTTAGGAGATAGTGGGCACGTTGGTGGTGGAATTGTGTTTTTCTTTATTTTTCTAAAAAAAAAAGAGATTTATAACGTACACTTGTTTAATTCTCTAACTCTACTTCTTTATATATTTTTCTCTTCACGCAATATTATTGTTTTTTTTATGATGTATTTCTGGATTGTTTTTCCTCGCTTGTTTTAGCACATGCTTTTTTTTGGCTTTAATTTGTTTTGTTCTCATCGCAATGCATTTTTATTTAAATTGTTGCAGAAGACGACTTTAGAAGACTTACATGGCGTATTGTCCTTATAGTACAGTATATTAATTTTCTTACGCTATCACAATATTTGAGGATGTTATATGGAAAGTTATTTTAAAACATTAACTTCTAAGTTCTACTTATGCATCCAACTTATTAAAATTAAGGAGATATATATACAACCAAAAGAGAGGATAACATTAACAAACAACGTTTTATTTGTCGTATAATTGATTTTAACAATAAAACCCAAAATTTAATTTGTATAAGGATCAATTGTTGAAAACACCCTTATATGTTCCACTTTTTAAAACTTAATATCTTATCAAAACTTTTTTAAAAATTGATACCTTAGACAAGTACTCCGATCAAAAATTGGTACCTTAAGTGAATTCAGGCCAAAAATAACATGAAATACCCATATTGCCCCTGACTTTATATACTCCATTACAACACTCATACCTCACCCATTATTTATCAATGTTCCTTCAAAATAGATTTCAAAGCTACCAAAGTGTAACCCAGATTATTTGGATTGATCATCTACAATAAAAGATCTAGTTGCTTGTTTATCAAATGACCAAGATTAATTTTCCATCTTTGCCATTCTTCAAACTTTCTATCTCCAACTTTCTTTTCTTCCTTTCTTCTTGTAGAGATTACAAATCTTATTCCAAAGTGGATACTTCACTTTTTAGAATGTTTTTCTACTTCATTAGCTTACAAATAACAATCTTTTGCCACTCAGTTTGTGTTTTATCAATCCATCGAAAAAACTTACATCCCCGAAAATTGGTTTCTGTGATGCAAAATTTGCATGCTTCAATAATCTTCCCGGATTAGAATGGGTCCAAGACTTGCACAACGAGTTAGGATGCCACAAAAATATTTTCGCTGAAAGTAAGAAGAAGACATAAAGGTTGAATCGCGCCTATTAATTAACTATTTCCTGGCAAATACAAAATCCATAAAATTACACCTAATTTTAAGAACCCTAATTATATATTGATACCAACCATTAACTTCACATAAATAAAAATAAAATAAAAAAACAGAAATGAAATAGATATAAGTTAGAAGCATGAAATGTAAGAAATATAATTACATTAAAGAGAAGAATATATGAAAGCTTAGAAGAGAGAAAATTATTAATTAAAATAGTGAAAGATTAAAAACTGAATGACTTATATAGTTATAAGAGGGAAATGAAGAGGGTGAAAACAGCATAAAGGGTATAATGGGGATAAAATATGGACTTTGGACGAAAATTTTAAAAATGGACGGAATATTCAATTTTTGTGGGCCCGAATTCATTTAAGGTACCAATTTTTGATCGGAATACCTGTGTAAGGTATTAATTTCTAAAAAAGTTTTGATGAGGTATTTATTTTTAAAAAGTTGAACATATAAGGGTGTTTTCAACAATTGATCATTTGTATAATTTACTTTAAAATAAAAATCCATTAATTATGCTCTAATTTGTATTTAATGTTACAAATATAATAATTTTTTCCTTTTTTTTAGATAATAAATGGTAATGATGTGGCTTATAGGCTATATATGTTGATGTGGCAATTAGATAAGTGCTTAGTTTGTGTTTTAATTACAGTATTATATATATAGCTTATGTTATAAAATGTAAAAAAAATAAAAAGAATTGGCGTAGTTTCACCAACAGAATAAGACTAGAATGCCCCAAATTCTACTGCTGACATAACCCCGAAAGGCCAGGTTCAGAAGTCTCGAACGGTGCATGTGCCTCGTCCATGGCTCGTCAACCACGTGCCCTAAACCACTGGGCATGCCATAGTGATAGCAATAGCGTATAATTAATATTTTGTTATATCCTACAATAACTTTGGATAATTGGGCAATGTGGGACATAGATAGTTTTGAATCCTTAATACCACTTTGATGTTTTAGATGGATGTCAGCATCAACAAGTGCCAAACATACAGTTCATTAATTGCACAAGGCAGTAACCAGTAAAGCTTTCGTCTAGAAAATTATCTGTTGGTATGAAAAAAAAATGTTGTATGTATGGTTCACAAATGTTAGAATTTGAAATGGGCCTACGCATACCCAAAACGAGAGAGTTCGCTTACTTTACAAGCCAAGGGAACTTAATCTTTCCTAAAATCAATTGTTAAGAGAAAATACCCGAGGGCTGATAAAGTAATCAACTCTCTACTCCGCCTCCAATGTGGGATTGGTTTCTTATATTCCAACACCACAATATCGACCATAACTCAAAATATGGGATATTATTACACAAAAAAGGGCAACCTTTAACGAGAGTATCGAGATATTTGACCAGATGGCACAACTTTAAAAAGCAGGACAAATGAAGAAAACAATTAGCAAAACAAAAGCAGATGACAAATGAAGAAAACTGGTTATATATCTAAAAGATGAATGACTGAAAAACACACAAGTCCTGGAAGCTTAGCTCAAGGATACTTCCCCAATCGTCATTGAAAACCTGCAAAAATAAGTCATAACAAAGTAACAATAAAATTGCAACAAGTACAGTAAATAACTTAGTAACTGATATAATTCCACCATCACAGCATAAAAAGAAAGTACAATCATAAACTCTTTGAAAAAATTTAAAGGGTAGTTGTTTTAAACCCACCTCCCTTATATTCCAGAAGAGTTGGTCACGAAATTGAATGATGAACAATCATTTCGTACAGGTCTCATAAGTCTCGCCCTCAATAAACACATCTCAATCAATATCGATGGACTTGCAAAAACTTCGAATCACAAGTCTCACCCTCGATATCAAACAAAACATTTGCCTCCAATGGCTCCAAACATCATGTGGGTAGAGCTTTAATTAACAGGGAAAGAAAGTACCTACAAAGTACAAACTATACTGCTACGGTGACCTTCCTCGACAAGATTTGAAATGTTTGGCAGCAGTTTAGAAAAATTGCTAAGACAGTGGCACCAGTGCTTTCAACTTTCAACATGTGAACTGACCAAAGGTTCAGAGATGTGTAACATATCATATGCCTCTTTTGCAGATGTAAAATGTTTACAAATCTTAACAATGAAAATGGAAACAATCAACAGTCATTTTTTTAACACTAACGTACAAAAAGAAAAGTTTGGATTAGCAGTTGTTATATCATAAGTAAAGACTGATATCTGACTTGAAAAAAGAATTCATCTACAACCTACAAAGTAGTACACTAGTATCATTCTAAACTCTTAATTCAAAGTCTAAGGATTGTTATCTCACAATAGATCAAGCATCTCTGCGAAGGTTACTGTGGAGCTGACTGCAGGCGATTCCTCAAGAAATTGGACAGTTTTGCAGTTGCAGCTCGTCCTCTCTCGAGACATCGAAAATAATTCTCGACTGCAAACATGATAAAGCATATGTAAAGATCAGATGTTATACAATTAAGATGGTAAGGCTAGGGATATAATTATTTATATGCATAGTCATGTATCGAACTAGTGTTGAAAATAACCGAGACGTTGGATGATAGACAACAGAAACTATGTACATTGATATAGAAATGACATTTGCCAGGAGTAGTTGCTCAGTTGGGATGGCAACAGGCCGAATCGAGAGTAAACCCACTACCCAGATACACAAGGTTCAACGTCCAACAAATCCGGATTGGACCCAAGTTTGATCAGTTAAATCTGACAAATCAGGCTTACATCCATGAAATATTTTCATATCGAAGTGCATCTTTGACAGGGAGAGGAAAGACGAAAAAGAAAAGGTGAATCATAGATAGTAACCTGACATAACCCCATGGGTAACAGACGTGATGATTCCGTGTTCCATTGGTTCATCATTTGTATCCAATGAAACTTGTGGTAAAGCTGATGAGATTGAATTTGGAAAAACCAAATAGACAAACGCCTTCATTGTCTACCAACAAAAAAAAAAAACTTCAGTGAGATGAAGATGAATCATTTCGACGGTAGCAATGTAAAGTACTTATGTCTCTGTAATTCCTGACTATTACAGCACATAACAGCTTTTTCCATAAATCACAAATGGTTAACTTTTAAAAGAAGCTAAAACAAGAGGATTGAAAGTACCTGCTCCTCTAATTTAGTTGGATCCAGTATAACTTCGCCTGTTTCAGTCAAAGAGCAACATATCGAAACTGCAGAAAATACAACCACATCATCAGAGCAAACGATAAATTAGCAAATAATGTCTTAATTTGAAAATGAATAGTATACGCAGCCTCTTGAAGACCATCTAGATGCACTTGAATCGCAACTTCGTGACGTGAGCAGTGAGTCTTGTATAAGACAATATCGATTGTAAGACTATCTAAGATGAAGTTAAATCCTTGTGCATAACACATTAGCTTATAAGCTTAGTGGGATGATTTTACATGTAAAACCTTCTCATATAAGTTTTGTGATAAGATAGAAATAAATAGTTAACGGAAGAAGATAGGATTGAGTCCTTAATACCCGCTAGATGTTTTAGAGGGATCCCTGCATCAACAAGTGCCAAACAAGCTGCATTGATTGCACAAGGCAGAAGCTATTACAGTTTTAGTCAAGAAAACAATCTGTCTGTATACAAAATGACGGCTCGTGGTTGCCAACAAAGCAAGCAAAAAAATAGTATCCTACTAAAAAGGGTAACCTTCGGCTAAAGTATCAAGACATTCGACCCCTGACCGGATAGCAAAACTTTGAAAAGCAAAAGAAAAACTCGAGGAAATTAAGCAAAGATGGAAACAATTAGCAACAGAAGCAGATGGACAAATGAAGAAAACTAATTATATCTAAAACATGGTGGAATGGCAGAAAAACACCCATATGTGGAAGCTTAGCCAAGGATACTGCCCCGTCATCATTGACAACCTGCAAAAAAGAGAAAACAAACAATAACATTAGAACAAGCATAGTAAAATAACTGAGCAATTGGAACTTTCTTTTCAAGGATGGGCTCATATATCGATGATTAGTTCAGCATAATAACTGACTAATATAAACACATCACAACGTAATTTGAAAAGTAAAACTCTCAAACTCTTTTAAAGGCTTGAGGGTTAGTGGTTTGAAAAGTCGCTTCCTCTAAATTTAAAAAGGTTTAGTCACATTGTTGAGGAATTTCAACCTTAAGAAAATATGTCACTTCTCAATTAATGTCCATGAATGATGCAGATCTCATAAGCCTCTATCAAGATATGTATGTATAAACACTTCTCAATCAATGTCGATGGACTTACACGTACTTTGAATCACAAGTCTCACTCTCAATAGCAAACAAAACATCTAGAGGCTAAAACTTGATAAACAACTTTCAAAAACATGCCACCCAACATCATGCAGCTAGAGCTTTAATTTACTGGCAAATAATGTGCATACAAACTACACTGCTACAGTCACCTTCCTCAACAGGATTTGAAATGTTTTGGAGCAGTTGACAAAATAGTCGATGATTAGAATAACTGCCAAGACAGTGCACCAGTGCTTTGAACTTATCAACATGTGAACTTACCTGAAGTTCACAAATCTTTAAACAATGGAAATGGAAAAACCCAACTTTTCAGCACAATAATGAGACTAAGAAACAAAATGAACAACAAACTTTTTCCATCAGCTGAGAACGAGATATTTATAATGATTCACCAGTTTGTCATGCATGATGCATCATATATATATAAAAAAAAATAAGAGTGAAAATTTATCAGTAAAAAAACTGCTGAAAAATTGGCATCAGTAGTTTGAATTTGTCAACAGTGAACTTACCTGAAATTCAGAGATCAAGTGTAAAACATCATATGCCTTTCTAAGAAATCAAATGTTTGTAGAATTTTACAGAAATGTTAACATCTGAAAACAATATCTTACTCCATGCAGAAGAAGACTTGTCAAGCAGGAAAAAAACTGCTGAAAAAGTGGCATCAGTAGTTTGAATTTGTCAACAGAACTTACCTGAAGTTCAGAGATCAAGTGTAAAACATCATATGCCTTTCTAAGAAATCAAATGTTTGTAGAGTTTTACAAAAATGTTAACATCTCAAAACAATATCTTACTCCATGCAGAAAAAAACTTGTCAAGCAGAAAAAAAAAGAAAAAGAAGAAGATGCCTTATTTATATTTGTTTTGCAGAACAAACTAGGCATCAACTTAGCACATGTATGCGAATAGTCTTTTCTTGATGCACGGAGGAGTGGGAAATAGAACAAAAGGAAAGGAAAACGAAAAGGCACAGACAGTGAAAACAAGGACAACAAATAGAATTAAACTTCAACAGTGCATGGAGCCTACCCCTTAAATAGTCATATGCTCCAAGAAGCTTATAGACTTCCTAAGCCACTCTACAGACATATTCTTAGGCCTTCCTCAACTACTAAGTACTACCTTACCATTTTACGTCTCCCAGGTCACCTAATTGGTGTGGAATTGGACTCTCTTGACAGGTCCATGGACTTATATCAAGATATGACGAAAATACTGACTATTACACATTCCCATAGAGCCCTTTTATGTGATTTCCTCCTCAAAAAGAACTGTGATCGACTTTGACAACACTTACTCCGAATCTAGCCCTCAAAAAGTCGTAACTCCAAGAACTTAAGAAGCTCATTGACTTAAACATCCTCAACAGCTGGACTTATTTCAAAGATATGACATGAACACTGTCAGTCTGTCACACATCTCTATAAAGCCCTTATATGTGTTTTGCTCCTCGGAAAGAATTGTGATCCGACTTTGACAATGTAAGGTACATCTAAAATATACTCCCTCTGTTTGCCTGTTTTATTTGCACGTCTATTTCTTTACACTTTTGGCAAATTATTGGTGTTCCTTTACTAAGTTGTCCTTGTACATTTATAACAAATTATAATAATAGCCATTGGAATTTTACACTAGACTACCAGTCCCACCCCACCCAATTAGCAACACCCATCCCTACCTCATTCAACACCCAACCCCACCCCATTCAATACCTACCACCACACCAGCAGACTCCATCTCTGACCACCGGAGAACTCCCTTTGATTCACCAAAGGGCTGCTGTCACAGACGCGCTGGACCACCCAACGTTTTTCAACGCTGCTTCCAACATATCTCCTTTACCATCACCCTATGCCCCTCTTTGATTCTGGCAACCTCCAACTCGGATCTTCAATCTCCTCTCATCGTAATTCCTGGCGTCTCTTTCCCTCCCTTCCCTTGCATCTCTCCAGCCCTCACCGTTGTTGCCACTGTGGTGGTGGTAAATTGAGGTGTCTCATGGGCGGCAAAGAAATTTGTGGGTTGTGGGCTTCGGGGGCTGAGAGTGGTGGTGGGTTTGCTGACGGACATTTTGGTGGGTTCGTGGGGTAGTGATATATGGGTTCAATGGTGGTGGTAGCTGGTGTAAACTTGGGCTGTTCGGCTTTGCTCGGTGGTGTGGGATAGGGTTTGATGGGGTTGAGAGTGGCCAATGGTGGTTGTGGTAGCGGAGGAGTTGAGGTGGGTTTGTTATTAGGGTGGTCGCTTTTTTGTTGGGTTGGTGGGTTGAATGTTGGTCTGAGATTTACTGAGAGGAAGATACAATGGTTAAAGTGTTCTTTTCTTAAAAATGGGGGATACAAAATGGCAGAATAAAAATAAAACGGTAGGAGAATCAGATATCTACTAGCCTGACAAAATTCTGTGACATGCATATCCCTAACTAAAGACTTAAATGTATATGAATATCATGGAAAATTTACGGACTCATGCCTCTATGTTTTACAGTAAAGAACCAAACAAACCGAAGAGGAACCCAAATAAGATAAAAGAAATTGCCCTTTTCTGTAATTCGTACTTCAATTTTCTCCTCATGAATCATACTGGAAACTTCAAACACAAAAATTGCGTTCATGTGGACATGACAATTGAAAAATTAAACTTGAGCCAATATACGACATATTCAACACACTAGCCTAATATCCAATTGATACCATCTAAGTCAGACACATCCGTTTAAAGTCTAACAACTGATGGTGCTCGCTTATGGCCTTTTGAAGAGACAACACTGAAAGACAATTGATAAAAAATATATAAATCAATTTTGATAAGAGATGACACCACAGAGACAACTAGACACAAAAGCCTCACCTGAAGAATCACTGAAGTAGTTGTATTTGGATTGATAGTCAAAATACAGATGCTTTGCAAAGTTCTCTTCAGAATCATCTCATATTCCCTTTCCGATTTCCCTAGTCAAGAATCAGTCGTTAGTCAGTAACATTTGAATCCTTGACTAAAAGCAAGTTTCACAGTACCAAATACACAGGTTTATTGTACGTAAACCAATTCTGAAAAATGCATTAGCAACAGACTGAATCGTCCAACCAATCAAGCCTTGGGTGCGCCTTGTGAATAAGGTACATCAAGCAATGAGGATTCCTATACAAACTCCATTTTTTTAACTATTTATTATATTCTTCCCTTATTAGTCCATCCTAATTACGGCCTTACGCCCTTACCTCACATGTTAAACCTTTTTAAAATAAAAGGTAGAATTTCACATTTTGTGTTCAAAAATTAAAACTTTGTTTAACACAGCGCTGCGCATCAGATACATGAGACGCACAACTTCGCTTCACGCCTTGTTGCCTCGGTGGGGGGACTAGTGCCTATCAACTTAGAGCTTATAGGCACTGAAATTAATGAAATAATAGACCTAAGCGAATAGCATATGTCATACAACCGGGAAGACTTACTAGCTGTATTCAAACCAGATTATCATATACATTTTCAAAAAGCCATAACCCCAAAATTTAGTCAGTAATGGCTGCCATCATATGGATACATAGAAATGAATTCTTAGTTCAGAAGTTACAGCTAGTCATAGCATTCAAGAATGATAATTAATTTGGAGGACATCCTTGTCAAGCATCTAAAGTTATTCTTACCAGTTTGTCCTGTTTTGGGTTTCCAAATGACTTCGATAGAAGCCTTCTCAGGATTTTCATTCTTCTTAGTCCCGGCTTTTGGTCCATAAACTGCTGCTATGACTTTAGTATCCCCTGCAGTCAGTTGAGAATTACACATCAGAACATATCCAGCAATTTACACAGAAATATCTTACATCGAAGTGTCCCTCGTACTATTGAGCTCATCTTATATGAGCCCCAGTTGTACACTCTCATCATTCTACTATCCTTGCTTACATTCAAGACTTTTTGTGCCCTTCTTTCGTATAATGACGGCTTTAATGTTTTCCCTGACTAGACCTCGAAAGGCAATCCGGGTAGGGAGTCGGGCGGGGTATTCAGTACCACAAAATTCGCTGGGTAGCGTTCCGTCTAGGAGTAAAGTACCCGCGTGGGACGGTTTATCCCGGTATTGAGCCACATCATTCAAGTACAGTGTGTTCTACTTTGAGAGGCTATTCTAGTTACCACTTCGTGGTTGTTATATCTAAGTAACCCTTTATTGAGACACCACTCCAAGCACAATTGCTACTCAACAACCAAAGATTAAAACTAACCGAAAAAAACAGACCCAATTGATACTCAACAACCAAAGATTAAAACTTTCAGTATAATAATATAACCAACAATCACACAGCCAAAATCTAAGAGCAACGAAATAAAAAAGTAATAATTTAAACAAAGACAAATGAAATAAATAAAATGTTAAATGTATGAAATAAAAATAAACCTTGAGACCAAGTAGCAGAACCATGAGCACGATTAAGGCTACTTCTCGAACAACCCAATGGTCTCAATTGATGCGGTGTGCGACCATCTGTTCTCTCTATCTCCATTGTTAAACCTTAATTTCTTGCTTTAAACTATTTGTTGATAGTACTGCGAGATTAATCGATAGATTATTTAGGGATTATGGTTGGTGAATGCGCGTAATTGAGAGATTGTAGCTTAGGGTTTGGGAAAATGTGTAGAAAAGCAATCAATTTGGGGGCAAAGTGAAGCTAGGTCAGGTTTTTAGGGTTTATCTAAGATAATTTCTTATTTGCTGTATTAGGGTTTAAAGTGTTTAACCATTAGCTTAGAGTGTTGGATTAGAAATGTTCAAAATTTACAACCCCTTCCGCTTTTCACAAATTCTCATTTAGGACGGATCGACACGTCTTAAACTTAAAACGAGTCAAATTCTTCTTACAGAAGGCAAGTGGGGTGTAACTGTGTAACTGTGTAAGTGCAATTCTTAGACTATACTCCCGGGAGTATGGTTTTACGTGCTCATTTATCCAATTTTAATTTTTTTTTTTTTAAAAAAAACAACTGATTTCCGTAAAAATATGTAACCTCCCCCACTCTTTCCTCAGTTGACTCTTAGATTAGGGAAACGGTTTCCCAACAAAAACCTCAAATCCTTTTCTCTCTCAACTCAAACTTTCTTCTTCCCAAGTCCTACCTATTCAAACAACAATCTATAACGTTCTAATCGAATTGATCATCTAAACAGGTATGTTATAATACAACATGCAACTATAATATTTCCTTAATAATGTTAATTAAGTTAATTAAATTTGTCTCATATTATTCGTGATTAATTTGATATATCAGGTGATTTTGATTTATCCTTCAATGAAAAGCCGCGGAGGATTAAAACGATGAGTTTTTCTTCAATAATCGTGTTACACATTTACAACTTGTGAATATGTATTGAGTATATTATATAGGAAGTATTTTAAATTTGATTATGGTAGATATAGCATATTTATTGTGAATATATGAATATCATATGGAGATATAGTGAATGTGTCAGCAATTAGTCGAATGAGTTATTGAATTTAGTTTGAATATGACACCTCTAAGATGTGAATATCAAACTATTGTCATATAGGAATTGAAAAATAAGTAAAGAGTGAATATAAAATGCATATTGTGTGTATATTAATCACTTATTCGTCTTAAGGTTAAGACGGGTCAAATACATACCGAATCACCCCACATGTTGCCTAAAAATGGCAAAAGTTGTCTTTATTACAATCATGTGAAAGTATTTGACCCGTCTTAAGGATAAGACAAATATTACCTGTCTTAGTGAGGACTTACTTTAGCATGAATGTGACCTACATATGGTGTGAATATTAACATTTGTGAATATGAATGATAGAAGCTTTGAATATGTCATGATCTACTATGAAGGAGGTAATCAAGTTAACTAAATACGTGAATATGATAGTTCATTCCTGTGAATATGACATACTTATGTGTGAATATTAAACATGTGCGAACATGAATGATACATGGTGTGAATATGTGATCAACGTGATCTAGGTACTCAAGTTATGTGACTATGATAATTATTTAATATAAATATGTTACACATATGGTGTGACTATCGAACACTTACGAATATGAATGATAGAAGCTCTATGGTTTGGATACGAATAATCGGGTATTCTTGCATGAATAATTTGAGCTTTAAGTGAATATGACATTTATGTATCATGAATACGTCGTGAATCAACAAGTGAATGTTGTGACTCTGTGAATTTGTTCCATGATTTTATGTAGATGTGCCAGTGTCAGAAACAAGGGCGATGAAGAATGTAGAGCTAGTAATGTACGACAAAAAACTAGAAGATCCGATTCTGAATACTGATGATGTCATAGAAAATGAAGAAGTTGACGGAAATAGTTTGAAAGATCCGGTTTCCACTGAAAAAAATATGTTAGCAGATGAAGACTGAAAGGATGATAAAAGTGTAGAAGAAGAAGGCGATAGTGATGATGACGACAATATTAGTAAAGAGAAGGGGAAGAGTGAAAGTGAGGAGGAGGACGATGACATTGACGAGAGTGGATAATCATCTTCAAAAGAAGTTGTGGTCAAGAAGGGCAGGGGCAATAAAACTAGGCGAGGTCAAGGTATTCCCATGGAAATATTCTATACCGAGGTAAAAGAATTTCCTAAGTCTCTTAGAACAAGACTTTGCATAGGTTCATTTCGCAATTTAATCAAAAGATTGAGTCCTGAGCAGAGAGAAGCCATAAAGGAAATTTGCTTTGGCTGTCTTTTAGAATTGGATATTACACAAATTTGTGGAGATTTAGGAATGTGGTTGGTTCGCAATATTAATCCGTATTATTTGACATTAACATTGACGTCTAAATCATCATTTCGCATCACCGAAGTTGATATTTATCTAGCACTTAAGCTACCATGTGGTCCTAAATATGTTGATGAAGCTAAAAACAGAGGTAATGACGAGGTTGTCCAGGAAGCAATTTCAAATTAGAAGAGACGTTGGGGGGTTAGTAAAGGTGTGACGGCTCCTCTTACCACTAAGATGCCCGAAGAAATTTTGAAACGTGGGCATGGTGACGATTTCAAAGTCGATTTTGTTATATATACATTCTCTAACCTTCTTTATGGGCACCAAGCAAGACATTGTAACTATAAACTACTAATGTAGTTGTTAGAACCATCACAAATCATCAACTTTAATTGGTGTCAGTATGTGATTCGCACCTTGGTTAAAGTTGTACAAGAATTTAGAAAGAACCCATCTGGGTTTTTCTGTGGACCTCTCATCGTTGTTCTGGTAAGTTTGTTCTCATTACATTCATATATTAATGGTTTTTACTCCTTATTTTTTCATTTTTATTGCTATTCTGTTTTTTAATTTTGTAGTTATGCTATTTAGATATAGTCGAATTTGAAGGCAGATCGGTCGAAAGAAAGTTCCCTATTTTGTCAGGTTGGGACGATAAGAAGTTCACAGAAAGAAGGGATGCTGAGTCAAGGGAAGGTGGTTATGGACAGGGATGTGTGGTGTCGCATATGAATTTGGCTATGTTACACCAGTTAGGGTGTGTTTCTAAACAAGACTTTGTTAGATTGAGCCAAATTTTGATGAACCTCCCAAGTGTCAATAATGAAATACTACCAAGTATTAATATTTATGAAGGTATAGGGCAAGGTGCACAAGGGACGAGTTCTTCCAAATACATGATGATAAGAAGGTAACAATTGTTTCTTATCGCATAATAGATAATAATCTAATATATCTTCAATTATGTACATGTCCTAATCGTGTATATTAACAACATGTTATTTCGAAACTATGAACGTGTCATATTAATTAGTGGGTTTTTCTATATGGTAATCCTTTAACTTTTCTAAATCTCATATGGTAACCCTTCATTTTCGAAAATTGCGATGGTAACCCTGTACTGCATTAATTTTAGTCACCGTGACCATCAACTCTAATTCCGTCTAATAGAGACGTTAATTAGCAAATGTGGACTTTGACTAGGCTGACTAGGCATGTGATGACTTGGCAACCCTTTTGTTTTTTATTACCCTCCAATTCCCCCCTTATTTTCCCTCCAATTCCCCCGTTTATTAACCTGATTGTTTTCATTTCTTCCTTTCTTGTCTTCTCCTCTCTTTATTTTCTTGTTCCTTTTTTTTTTAATCTTGTTCCTTTTTTTTTATTACTTTATCATTTTCATTCAATAGCTATGTCTTCCTCCTCAAATTGGAAAAACCAACCAATAGTAGGAATGAAGTTTCTTAACCAACCTTGTAATCGTTGTGGACAGAATGCGGCTATCAAAATTTCCGGGTCTACGAGCAACCCGAGAAAAACATATTTTAAATGTCAAGAATGCAATATATTTGTTAGTTGGTTAAGTGACAATCATGTGATTTTTAGCAAGGGGGTAGATTTGAAGAATTGTTATGAGGAGGAAGATGGGTCAAGTGTTAATGGAGGTAGAAATGAAGATATTGAAAAGTTGAAGAATGATTTTGTTCAATTAGCAAATGTAATGAAGTTTTATGTTAAGTTGATTGCTTTTATGTTTATGGTACTTGTAATACCTATCATCTATAAGTTGTAATTGAGTTAATGGATTTTGTGAAATGATAATAAACATGCAAATCTGGGAATTGCACTTGTATTTCATTAAAAACCATTGTTTAAATGCACTTGTATTTCATTAAAAACCCTTGATTATATTACAAAAGCTAGTTCATTCCAGCAAAAAGGGATACATATTGTTTCTGAATCATGTCAAAACGAGACTAACCACATCACAAAAATGGAAGACTAACCCCATTACAAGTTCTTACATTATATAAGTGACAACAAAACATAAGTGAAAGCAAAATAACATCATAATGACAGCTTCCTTTTGTCTTGAGTATGCCAACTTCATCTTCAGTTGGCAACTGGTTGCTTTCTATGCCAACTTCATCTTCAGTTGGCAACTGGTTGCTTTCTTTTCCTTCCTTTCTATTGTGGTCTTTGAGTACTTGTAGAAGGCTGGTTTTGATTAGTAGGAGGAGGGTGGACTGAAGTTGAAGTTTGAGTACCGATTACCAATGCCTCCAAATGATTCAAAGATGTAAAATTGATCCTTAATGAGCTTGGCTGACTTGTCTTTGTGCGCTTGTTGGTAACATTCCCTCGAAGTTGCCCCTTTTCTTTTTCAGTCAATCCTTCTTTACAAGTTTTGGAGTTGTGTCTCATGCACCCACACTTCTTGCATTTAATAACAATTGATCTTTTCCCCTTTCTTTGCTCCCATGGCTCCCTTCTTCTGTTTCTTGATGGTCTACCAATAGCCCTTCTCAGTAGGGGTGGTTCTAATGAAGGCACATTAAATGTTGGCCATTGAGCTGAGTCTGAAATTGGGTGGATATTCAACCCATAGGCTTCCTTGTACCTCTTGACAGTGAACCATTCACTTACAAAATCAGCAGGCTCCCTACCAGGATCCAAGATAGCCCTAATTGCATGCTTACAGGGAATTCCACTAATTTGCCAAGCACCACATTCACAAGCAAGAGTCACCCTAATTAGGTCACGATCCATTTTTACTCTTAATCTCATCTTATTTTGCTTGACCCATTTTTGCCCTCCCATGCAGAAAGTCACGACCTAGGTCATGACTCAATTAATTTTCACTTTTCAATCATTTCCCTCATTTTTTACCCCCACCAAATCCTCTTTCTTAACTCTTCAATTAAATACTAAATCTTAAAAAAAAAATCTTAAAAAATTAAAATACTAACAAATTATAAAAAATTAAAATACTAACAAATTATAAAAAATTAAAATCAACTATTTATATAATAATAAATCTTAAAAAAAAAAGGGAAAAAAACAAGTCCCTTCTACGGGGTTCACAACTTCACACCACTACACTATCACAAATAATTAACCTTTTTTACCAAACTGATTTTCCATTTTTCATACTCCATTCACCTTCTTTGCTAATTTAACCTTACCCCAAAAATAATCCCAAATCTCCATACTTAACCTTATTAGTTCACCATCATCAAACAACATTTCTGTAGTCCACGATCACCATGTCGTTCGAGCTCCAATATCATCGCCATCTCCTTCGCTCTCTATCAACATCGTCTCCACCGTCACTATCTGCTACATCTTCGTCTTCATCGCCTCCAACATCAGGTAATTTGCATGTTTGAATCTTTATCATCTTTAATTATAACTTAATTTATTTGGCTCATTATTTGGGTTTTTTCGCCCAACAAATCTTAAAAAAAATGTTCAAAATCATTATAACTGAGTGCGTTCGATAGGTAATTTAAAAAGTGGTTCATAAAAAATATTATCTTATTTTATTTTCTC
Source organism: Heliosperma pusillum (assembly GCA_022085475.1). Lineage (NCBI taxonomy): Eukaryota > Viridiplantae > Streptophyta > Magnoliopsida > Caryophyllales > Caryophyllaceae > Heliosperma > Heliosperma pusillum. The sequence continues at coordinate 61,311 of JAIUZE010074981.1, forward strand.
TTGTTATCATATGTAATCCTAATTTTATTTTCCTATTAAAATTTTCTTGGTAGAAAACGAGAAAGGGGCAGACTACTGTCAATATTGTGGAGTGGTTGTACAAAATTGCAGGCTTTCTTTTTTTTCCCTCTTCATTTGTGTCAAACAACCAACCACAGGCTGCCACATACTGGGTCACCAATAAGGTCAAGACTGTCAGAAAGAGGTCATGGGGTGACCTCTTTTGGAATGGGGTCGTGTTAATTTTGTTTTTAATCTGTGATTAAGGTGACCCAACAAGGTCATAACCCCCCTCATGACCTTGCATGAGGATGGTCTAAGATTAACAGGCTGAAAAGAACCACCATCACGAACTTCAAACTCACCATTGCCAGATGAATATGAATAACAGTGCCTAGAATCCTTTGTGAGGTCTTTCAGTCTGTTTAATTTGTTGGGACATATCCCCTCATCTGGCCAACTATCAGCAACTGCTTGTCTAGATGCATGCCTAACCATTGACATTCTTCTAATACCTATTACAATATAACAAATAAAATTAGTGTTGCAAACATATTCAAATTAACCAAATTGTTTAGATGTTATACTTGTTACCTTCAAGAAGAGCCAAAACTGGATTGCACCATTGAAACTCTCTACAAAGTTGCTAGTATTGTCTTCACAACAAAGCCTAGGGTCAAACTTATGTTTGGCCCATGCCTCTTTGTCCCCCAAATCCAAGAACCATCTTGCAGCACCCAGACCACCATGTTGGACTACCATTTCAAGAGCTTTTTTAAAAGTATACTCATTTGTAGCATTCACCACTCTCCAAAACAGCTCATGCATCAATATGCCAGGGTGTTCTTGTTTAAAGTTACTGCACAAGTGTCTTGCACAGAACCGCCTATATGCCTCAGGCCAGACAACCTCTAAGGCTGGTTCAACACCCTATGTGGTGATAGAAGAAAAAATACATGTGAGAAACCATTTAATAAGTAGGTGATTATTTCATATACAAATTGAAATCAATAAAGAAACATGTACATACCCCTCCATAATTCCCCTTCAAGTGAGCACCATCCACTCCAATTAGGCTCCTACAACCTCTAATTAACCCAGTAAATTGAGCATGGAATGAAATGAAGCATGACTTAAATTGAAGTACACCATCAGGGTTAATGGAACCAGAGGCCAAGGCAACACTACCATGGTTGGTAAGTTTAACCATTTCACAATATTGACACAAAAGCCTATATGACTCATCATGTCCTCCATTGATTTCTCTTTAGGCAATTTATTTCATCTTATAAACAGATGAATTAGGCATTTCAGTCCATACCTTTTCATCAATAAGTCATTAACTGATTTGGCAGAAATGTCATGGTTAGACCTTATGTCTTCCATTAACTTACTTGCCACCCATTGGGTTTTTATTTCTCACACCATCACATCCATGGTCAGGGCTTCTTATTGACTTAATTGCCCATGTTTTGCCATCAGGAAGCACACTTGCATGTATTCTCCGACCACAACTTGCAGTTGCACAATCTGCCGTATACCTATTGCACTCAGCTTTCACAACAACCAAATTAAACCCTTCTTGCACACAATAGTCTCTTAGCACATCCTTAAAACGGTCTTTATCCATAAAAAGCTGCCAAGGTTTCAATCTAATTGCCCCCAAACACTTTATTCTCATATAACTCACCATTTTTGAACAGTTTTGCATTGTATCCTCCACACTCATCAACCCATCCTTGATCCTCATATGGATTATATTGATCATCAACATACCGAAGTGTTGTTTTTACTGTATGATCCTCTGCCTCAAGGTCAGCCAAACCCTGCCCCTCATCATCCTCTTCTACTTCAGATGGGACATATGTTCCATCACTCTCATATGCTTCAGGATCACAGTTATTCTCTAACCTTACCCCTCCTCACCTAGAACTCCTAACTCTTCTAGTGCTCTCTTCATTCACAACTAGTTCTGCCCATCTGTCTTTAGGGATATATAACCCTTTCCTCAAAGCACTAGTTATGGCCATCTTAAACTTAGATTGTTGGGATTGGGATGTTTGAACAGTTGGTGGAGGCTTAAACCTAGGAGATGTTCTCCTAGTAGTAGCATTGGTTGATAGAACAACTGCTGAAGTGGGAGTAATTGTATTTGTGTGTCTAGTGTTGTGTCTTTCACTTCTATTTGGTGACAACAGAATACTATCAACTTTCCAGGACTCATTAACTTAGGGTTTTTCCAGTAAAATAGAACTAGCTTCAACATCATTCAACACAACAATATCAGGTTCAGTTTCCCTAGACTCAGTAACTTGAGTTTTGTTCAGTCTAGAACTTCTCCTCGGTGTCAACAAGCAAACAGTTGGGGCTTTATCATTTATCTCTACAATTGGATCAATAAATGACTCACCAGCTTCATAAACCCCTGCAGGTTTTGGCTGAGGTTTTAAAACACTTCGTCTACAAGGTAATTTCTCCCTTAATGTACCAGGTTTTTCCTTCTCTAAAGTAGCCCCAACAGCTTCAGAATTTTCAACATTAGAACACCCATTACCCCTCAGTTGTCTTGCCAAAACAAGAACTTGACAAGGATCAACCTCAAACCCAACCCATAAGTCAGTTATTTTCTTCCCCCCTAACCTATTAAACATTTCCAAAAGATCATTGTCTTTTCTTAACAACACTGACTCCATTTTATAAGAATATGCTAAAGAAGGGTTTTCGGGCCATTCAATCTTATCTGCTTATACCTCATCAAATATATCATTATAAACATTAATAAGCAAAATCCTATCAGTATCTTCAATCAAGAGTTCAACAAAATTCGCCCTATAATGCAGTTTCAACACAATGTTCTCCATATTGCATTCAAAGATTAACATACTCAAATTTTGTGTTCTAAAAAGATAATCAACAATCAATTAAGGTTAAAAATCCATAATAGAGATGAAAATTTACAACTTTTCAAAATAAAGAGATAAATAATAACAGCAAAACAAATCAATATTCAATAATCAAAATTTAAACAACAATATTTAGGGGAAATCCATTACCTTTAACACTGACAGATAATGGTTGAGCAGAGGAGATCGATATTGTTGATGACATGTGAACTTTGTATAAAACCCTAGTTTTGGTTGAGAGCTTGAATGAAATGAGAGAAACAAAGTGAAGGTTAGAAACTGAAGGGTTTGATCAACTTAAAGTTTTTTTTTTGTTTTTTTTGGTTTATTACTTGTCATATTAGTCAGACACATTAATCAGCCAAGTCACATGCCTAGTCAGCATAGTCAAAGTCCACATTTGCTAATTAACATCTCTTAGTCATGGTACCGGGCCGGGTTCGGGCCGGGCCGGGCTGACCCGGTGGCGGGCTGGGTTCACCTGGTCTGACCCGGGCCAGGCCCGTTGGGGAGGGCGGGCTGAGCCGGGCCGGGCCGGGCCGGGCTCTTTGAGTGTTGACCCGGGCCTGGCCCGTGGGGTTGGGGGGCGGGTTTATTCAGGGCCGGGCCGGGCCGGGCCGGGCCAGAGTAGTTCGATTTTTTTTTTTTTTTGAACTTAAATGTGGAGAAAAGAAAAAAAATAATACGATAATTGGTAGCTTACATAATTAAAATGGTTTACATTCCTCCATAATAGAATCGCCTTACATACTCATGACTTACATAATACGATAATTAAATAATTAGTAACTTACAATCTTACATAATTAAAATGGCATACATTCCTCATTTCCTTCATAATAGAAACGACTTACATATTAAATGACTACGAATTGAAATATTACATGACGTGGAGAGACAAACTATAAAATACATACTATAAAGAACACAATGTAAGAGACAAAATATAAAAGACATAATGGGTTTTTAATTTTTTTTTAAAAAGGGCTTGATCAAAATGAATATAACTCTTTCAAATAATACCAAATTAATTTAATTTGATATTAAGTAAAAAAATTATAATTATTAAGGTGCCTACGTATCTCGAAAGAATCAAAGCCGACGTAGTTCTTTACTTACCCGACTTACCTTTTTATGGATTGGAGGTGTATCTTTAGTTCCCGGATGATGCATCGGTAGCCACTATCTCGTCGGCTTCTAATGGGTCGAACTCCTTTGCCCCTTGACGTCTTATCTTGGCTAGATCCCAATCTCTTTTGCACACACACATCTTTACGGTTGGGGGAGCCAAACGAGATCTTTTATCATCTAGAACTCTTCCACCTGCACTAAAAGCGGATTCCGACGCAACCGTAGAAGCGGGAACAACAAGCACATCTCTAGCTATTTTTGATAGTAAGGGGAATTGGATGGAACGGGCTTTCCACCAAAGAAGGATGTTGAAATCCGTATCATTAGTATCAACCCCATGCGTTAAATAATCGTCAAGTTCTTTTGTAGCGAGAGTAGAAGTGGAGGACGATGAGGATTGGGTTCTCCGAAATAAAATAGAATGAAGTTGGTCGTCGAAACGAGCGCTTTTTGTAGTTACGGAACTACTAGAAGAAGACTCCCCCTTATCCTTAGCATAAATCTTACATAATTCACGTAAAACATCAATACATTTTTGGACATATATTTCAACATCAAAGTCGATAATATTAAGCATTTCATAATAAAAGAGTAAACTATTAGTTAAACCTATTTGTTTAACACATGGATCTAATAAGGAAGCTACGCCATATATATATGGAAAAGAAGTAAAATATTTTACCCATTTTGTTTTCATATCATCAACAATTGGTATTAAACATGGTTCAACATTTTCAGCAGTTTTAAAAGCAATAACAATTTTTAAACATTCAAGTATAACTAAATGCACATTAGGCTCGTACACAAGAGAAAAAACGTTGGTGGCATTGTAATACGGTTTTAATAAGTTACAAACATTAGCGGCAATTGTCCACATACTATTATCAATCATTGCATCTTCATCACGTTGGTGACTATTATAAAACTCAGTTAAAACATTTTTATACCTTAAAGCTTGTTTAATCAATTTATATGTCGAGTTCCACCTAGTGGCACAATCGGTACCCCATTGTTTATTTCGTAACCCATGTTTATCACATAATGTTTTCCATTGTGTTTTCATCGATCTAGCATTTCTAGTCCAATTAATACAAGTTTTAATGGGTTCTAAAAGTGGTGCTAAAAAAGCAAGTCCTTCTTGAGCCGACAAATTAATAATATGGGCACAACACCTAACATGCACAAGATCACCATTTAGCAATAAATCATCCATTTGAAGAACATAATCAATACATTTAGTATTAGCCGATGCATTGTCAAAAGAGATGGAGAAAAGCTTTTTAGTCAAATTAAATTTATCTAACGTTTTCTTAAGACGCAAATAAATGTTATAACCGGTGTGTTTTTCTTCCATGATATCAAAAGCAATAATACGTTTTTGTAGAAAAAAATCATTATCAATCCAATGGACGGTAACACACATAAATGGATTATTTTGTTTTGAAGTCCATGTGTCACTAGTTAATGCTACTCTACCATCAAAATTAGCAAAATATGCAATCAATTCTTTTTTTTGTTCTTTATATTGTTCCATAGTACGATCTTTCAAAGTGTGACGGTTAACATGAGAATAAGACGGTTGTAAAGCAAGCCTATTAAAATTTTCCAAATTTACACTTTCACCATAAGTAAAAGGCAACTCTTCAAGATTAACAAAAGTGGCCATATGATCAATCATATTTTTTTGGGAATAAAAGAAAGGCTTACCTCCGCCGGCTTGTTCACTCATGAAACCGCTTAGTTGAGTTTGAGTTTGGCTACCTACACCACTTGCGGTGATACCATGGTCGTTCCTCAAGTGCCGACTCATACTTCCAAACCCGGTTCCAATGGACCAAGCATAAGATTTCATAATCTTTTTTATGTCACGGCAAACCGTGCATACACAACGAAAATGCCTTGGTTTATTTGGGACGGGCACTTTCTCGTAATATTTCCATACATAGGACACTTTTCCTGATGGTTTACTTCCACCCGCTTCTTCTTCTTCTTCTCCTTGTTCAACTTCTTCATTACGGTTAGAACCTACAATAAATTAAAATAATATAATTAGATATGTGAAATTGTGAATCAAAAAAAAATTGTAGTAAAATAAATAATAACACTAATTAAAAATCGAAATTGAAATATAATAATAACACTAATTGAAAAAAAATTTTATTACCCTCTTGAGACGCAAACATGGCTTCAAATTCTTCCGGAGTATAATCTCTTCCCTCTTCCATTTTTTATATAATTATAATTTTTATATTTTTATATAATAGTAAGTATTAAAATTATATTGTAACTATTATAAAAACTTGAAAATTGATATATGTAAAAATGTAGAATAGAATAGATAGAGAAGTGAGAAAGTGTGAGGATTAGTGTTAGAATTAGGGGGTATTTATAGGAAATTAAGTAGGGAAAAAACAAAAAAAAATTAAAAAAATAAGATAGCCGTTGGGATATAGCCGTTGGGTGGGGCGGGCCAAGGACGGGCCGGGCCGGGCCGGCCAGGAGGGCGGGCTGGGGAGCGGGCTGGGGAGCGGGCCGGGCTAATAATCATGGACCCGGGCCCGGCCAGGGGGGAGGGGCGGGCTGGAACGGGTCTGGCAACGGGCCGGGTCGGGCCGGGCCGGGTCATAATAGCCAGAAGGCCGGGTCGGGCCGGGCCGGGCCGGGCTGACCCGCCCTTTTCCCCATGTCTAACATCTCTAATAGACGGAATTAGAGTTGATGGTCACGGTGACGAAAATTAATGCAGTACAGGATTACCATCGCAATTTTCGAAAATGAAGGGTTACCATGTGGGATTTGGAAAAGTTAAGGATTACCATATAGAAAAACCCTTAATTAGTTGAATATGACAATTTAATTCGAGGGATATCACTAATTTTGAAGGTGTTTTTTTTTAATATGATTGTTGTAACTTCTGAATATGATACTTAAAAAGAAGGAATATGGGTTGTCTATCGTATGATTAGGGTAGATTTATTTGTATGAATATGGTAGTTTTGTATTATGAATATGGCAGTCCTTTATTAATGTTATTTCTGTATTATCAATATTTCATTTTCATTAGCTGGTTTTGTCTTTAATATGTAGGTTTACATTGAAAGAGTGTTGGCAGTAAACACAAATTTATCTACTAGTGTTGTAGAGTGGAATGAAGTGATGAATAAGGCCTCCAACTTCTTTTCCATCAGTAATTTTGTAAAAAACTTGCCTCACCTTTTTGTACTGGATGCTGACAGTTCTCCTTATCCAGAAGAGAAATCAAATGAAGTAAGTGAGGAGGATACAAATGATAATGATCTACGCCTTGGCAGCCAAGATAATGAACTCTTTAATTCAGAAGAATTTATGGAATACTTTCGAGTTGTTCAAAGGCTTGGGATAAAGGAAAAGAAAAAGAAGATGTGTGACCCTATGATGCCTAGTTTTAGTTTGGGAATCAGTAGTGACCTAAACAATGAAGACAGTGATCCACAAAACAATGAAAATGGTGATGAAGGACCCATAACTAATTCTTGCACGTACAATATTGGTGAACCTGAAGGTGATTCTTGCATTGATAAAAGCGAATCTAAAGTTCAAATGGTTCTTCGGTCTAGACAACAGAAAAGCCTTCCACCTACATTGCGATCACCATATTGTTTACGATATGTTAATCCACAAAAGGAGTTAACTAGTTTACAAAAGAGTGTTGTGGATTATGGTCTTCACAATGGTGATGAAAATGAGTAAGTGTTTGTTATAATTGGTTAGCGCATAATACGTAGTTAATAAGCTTATCACAGTCCCATAACTAATATTACTTGCGATTTTTGAATTTGAAGGGACTTGTACTTTGATAACTATTTATCTTGTACACGAAAAGGTCTATCTTCATTGGTAGGGGATCAACATGTTTGCAGCTCTGTTTTGACTGTATGGTGTCGCTTGCTAAATTTGGAGGAAGAGAAGCGCTCACAAAGTTCACCCAAACGATTCTTCTTCTCTCCAACATGTCATGTAAGATATCTTAATTAATTTTCTTTAATGAACCTTTTTCCTTTAGTGACATATTATATGTTTTAAACGATTCATTTTCGTACTTGTTGGTCTGTGTTGTGTTGTGTTGGTTGCCAGGCCCTTTTGCAAAACCTGGGGACTTTGAAAGGTAAAAAAGGTAATAATGTCAAACGGTTTTGTAAATGGATTATGCCTGAGCTTGAACTTGGTGGAGAATCAGACACAACAACATTGGATATGTTGCGTGTTACAAATCTGCTCATGAATACATCACACCCTTCTTGTGAATATGTTGTTTTGAAGTTGTGAACATGGTTTTTTTTGTAGGTTTTCTTTGTTATACACGATTCTGGCCACTACTATGTTGTTTGTATTCATTTTAAGAAGCGTGTTATACATATCTTGGACGATCAGGAAACTTCACATGGAGTTGACACGAGAAAAAAATACGTGAATGCAGATAACCGTATTGTTAAGCGTTTCCGTAATACTGACAAGTATGTGCAAATGTGATGCATATGTATGTCACATGCAATCAAATGAATATGCAATTGTCATATGCCTGACAAGTATTCTGGCCTACTCACAAAAATGATAAACATATCTTTTTTTGCCTACGAATATTGCCCGAGATCACGAGTATTCATCAGCAAAAATACAAAATTGTTTACAGTGATGAAAAACCCACAAGTAAACTAAATACAACAATCAACAAACATAAATATATGCTGCGTAGATGTAAAATTTCCAAAGGATTCAGACTCTATTACTGTTGTAAAAGTACGGTTGCTGAGAAATTGGACAACTATTAGATGTTGAGGCTGAATTTGGAGTTTGGATAAAGCAGTTGAATGGTTGTCCTGGTGAACATGCGGTTTGGATGTAAGTCTCCATAGGAATATTCATCAATGGCACTCTTGGATGTTGACCATCTGTTGGAATTGGTATCATTAGACCACCATTAGGTGGATGCAAAAAATAACCATCCCCAACTACTTTGTTGACATCAGTCTACATATTCACGGGTAAAACACGATAAAAATATGTTCTCGTAGCATAACAGAAAAATAACATATTCACATTGAAACAAACTCATATTCACATAACTAAAACGTTCACACAGTACAACAATTGCACTTAGTAAATAAAAAATAGTTACCTGAATCGAAGCTTGTGCAACTTTTCTTGTATGATTAGCTACTCGAAAACTCTTGGCTTTTCGTCCTCTCACAATGTTGTTTATTTTCTCTATTGTCGATTTTCGCCTTTTATTTCTTTGACCTGACATTCTCGCTTTGATAGGATTTTTGATGCTCACTACATTATTTTCTACTGTAGAGTGCATATGATCACACTCCTTAATCCTGACACAGCCCATCTCATTATCTATAAGCTGTTTCGTTTTCCGATATGCTTCTTCTAAGTATTGTCTACTCTTGCTATTACAATGTGAGGTAGAAATAAGTTCCTTGTCATTTGAGTCTCCACACATAAGTTGAAATATTGTCGTTTCGTGGCAAGTGGCTAGGCGGGTTAATGGATGTTGAGATAGCTTTAGGACGTATATCCTTCAAACAATTTAAGTTCATGATACGCAAGCTGTGGCTACAAAGTACCAACTTGCGTATACATCCGACATGTACAAAATATCGACTCCTCTTTCTGGTTGAAAGTGCTAACATGCTTTATTAACTCTCCAATGTGATCATTTGATGCTTTTCCTACATGATAAATGAATACGTCTTCATTTTTTTCATGAAGATGTTGATGAAGAGTCCAAGATTTCAGAAATTGTTCTTCAAAAACACAGTAAAGCTCAATGGTGTACACTTCTCTAGCATGTGTCAATATATTTATATGATTTGCAATCATTTCAGGATTTCTTTGAAGGCAATCAAAATCTTCATCACTCTCCCTACACCGCCACTCATTTATGACATCAACAAAGCAAGAATAGAAGTCGCAAAGTCCAGTCGTAGCACAAAGTCTCCGTGAGATGGAATCGTTTGTCGTTTCACTCCTTTGTGATGATAAAATACCTCCTGAGAAATGGTCTTTAGAAAATGCCGGACACCATTTCTCTTTGTTATTATAAAATTTCTTAAGCCACTCGTTGTCCCAACATTGATAGGTACTGACCATCCTACAATCATAATAATAATTAACAATGAACATTCATTACATTGGTCTATCATACTAAACAAAATTGGTGAATTTCGCAATACAAATTGGTGAATAAGGCAATACAATGGGATAATATGTGCCATGATGATACAGACGTACATACCTGTATGGCTGTATAATAAAACATTTCAGTACTACAATGAATACGACAATACATTTGGGTGAATATGTTCAATATTGAATAACAATATTCAATATTCATCTAACATACATGATGTGTATGTCAAGCAAGTTGCCAGCAATACTCATCAAATCGTGATGTCATATGCAGATAATAACTTAGATATATAAATTTAAGATAATTTTATGAATTGTCATACACAAAACACATATATAAACAAGCTAACAATTTATTGAATATGTATAAAACGTAAGGAGCAAAAATAACATTACTCACTTGTTCCAATAAATATTGAATTCTGCAACACTATCAACATATTTCAGAACTTGGTCGAAAAGCTCGACAAATCCTTTTCGTGCTCTTAGATGTCTTATGTGCTTTTTTGAGTTCTCCATCAGATGCCATACACATAGTCGATGGCATGAATTTTTTAAGACGTCTTTAATACCTCCTGCCATTGCGGCTGATTGATCAGTCATTATTGTTGATGGCTGCTTGTCCCTCATTGATATTAAAAACGTCTTGAATAAACAAACGAATGATTCGGTTCTTTCATTCATCAAAAAGCCGCAACCAAACATTATGTTTCGACCATGGTGATTAAGTCCAACAAAAGGAGCACAAATCATGTTGTATCGATTAGTTCTATAAGTTGTGTCGGTAATTGTTGGATCACTAAATAAATCGTAGTCATTCTTCATCTGTCCATCGCGCCAAAAAAAATTACATAAACTCCCTTGTTCATCTACCTCAAAGTCAAAGAAGATGTCTTCTTCATGCTCTTTCCGTCTCATAAATATTTGAATAAGAGCATGTGCGTCTGAACCTTCCACACACTTTTTCTTTTCCCTTGAAACCACATTGTAAGCATCTCTCGGTGTATATCCAACCATTTCTGATCCACCTTTTTCCTTCATGATTAGTCTTAAAGCATTAGACAATTTGATGCCGCTACTGACCAATGTCATAAGCCATTCAGTGTCTTCTTTGCTTACATTTCTATGGGAACGGAGAAGGTGACACGTGTTCTCTGGGCATAATTTGTGGTTGTGAACCATGTGATGTTTGGTGACTATGTAAACTCCATTTTCATCAACAAAACAACAGATCATTGCTTTGCAATATGTTCTTATATCTTGTTTTGTGAAACATTTGACATATGATTTCTTATACCCTTCTTTCGAACAACAATATTGTTTCATTGATATACCACTTTCGTCTGATCTTTTTCTTTGCTTGTTTCGCCTTATGCTAAACCCCATCAAAAAAGCATAGTCATTGTAAAGGTCATAGGCTTCTTGTTCATTATTTGCCTTCTTATATAGCAAATCAGATTTGTCGGATTCGATGACTACGATCTTCTCATGTGCTGCAAAAATAGTTTTTTTTCTCTTACTATCATAAATTTGTATGCCTAATCAATACATAAGTGCAATTTTATGAATGAAAACATAATAATATGTGCATAAGAAAACTCTTTCTCTTGGAACTGACACTTTTACACGTTAAATATGATATCATAATATGATGAATATGAACACACTCCTTAATGAATATACAAGTGGTTATCACTCAAGTCGATGAATATGCATATAATGAGTAATGAATATACAACTTAGCCGAAGCAATCGATGGATATGCAGATATTATGTAGTGAATGTACGACTTATTAACAGAAAGTTCGGTGAATATGCACGTATTCAAGTTTGAATATAGTACACATTAGCCGAGTTATTCGTTGAACAATGAGATACTAGTAATGAATATTGAAATTATCACTACCAAATTTGCTAATTGGTTGTTGATATGCCATATTAGTTTGATTAATTCAACATTCACAAACAAATTAAAAGATTATGAATCTTAATTTATGAATCATTCCACATTCATAACAAAAAGGTTACTATATGCAATCTACCTATTTACCTAGTAACATCAATAAATTGAAAAAACAATTCATATCGATGCAAATTTAATCGAAAGTAATGATAAGTGAGAATGAAAACAAACCTTGATTTGTGATGTTGAATTCACAAATATCAATATCTTCATTTGCATACTTGTTCAAATCAATTGAATGATGATCATTAACGATTTGTTCCATATAAAAAACCCCCAAGTAATTAGCATAAGTCTAAGAATTTGAGTAGAAATTATTGAAGGAGATGAACTTAGTGAATGTAAGAATTTAAATTTGCAGAGAGAAGAAGGATAACTGTAAATTTAGTGGGAAGTTGATTATGTTCCTTTTTTTTGTTTTATGTAATTTTTTTTATTCCAATAACTGTATGGGAGTACCCTGCTCCCTACTCCTGGGAGCAGGATATAATTTGTCGTGTAAGTGGGTGACAAATGGAGCCCCCATTTGCTCTTTGTGAGAGAAATTTGAATTGTCTTAAGTTTAAGACGGGTTGAAAGAAGACTTTATGTCCATTTATATACTTCCTCTCATTTATTTATAATACAAGGGGTCGACACTTCAAACGTCATTTTATACACTTATATATTACTAGTTGTTGCACCGCTCCTAATTTGGCAAAATGCTAAGCGGAAGTAAGTTGGAAGTATAGAAATAGAAAGGGACATGGTTGATCATATATTTTGAAACGAGGGCCCAAACACAATACTTAGTACACAAACGGCGAAAATGCCTATAAATCGTGTTCATTGCAAAATAAACGGACAACAACAGTCCTAATAGACGTCGTCAAAATTGCAATTACAATATTTATTGTTTGCAAATTGACATAACAAGCTAACAACATGAACACAAAACTAAATATAGACCAACGACAACATAACATGCTTAGTAAGCTTGAGACCCATACGCTTGGGTAAAGCGCCCGCAAAGCGTTAACGGCATTAGCATAAGCACACTCAACATCTGCATGGGTGGGAACCCGGGCTTCATGCCTATCTGCATAGGGGTCATGGGCATAGGTTGTGGTATTCAAAATCACGTCGAATAGTAACCTAAAGGTGAGGGCGTGGTTGAGGTGATTAGGTGGCGAACCAGCCACTGTGTAGGTGGCTTCGTACACCGCGGCAAACTTGTGATGTAGTTTAAAAATAGATGCACAATGTTCAGTTGTTTTGTTGGTGTGCCAAGCTCGACAAGAGCAACCCCCAATAATGATGAAGTACGCCTACATCAAACATGCATCTCGGTCAAATAATAGACCAATTAATTTGCAATTTGTATAACATTAAGCCATCTCCACGGTATTAAGCCGTCTCTATAAGTCCTTTTTTTGGAGGCAAGAAAGATGTAATGAGTCGCATAATTTTGTCGTGGGGATAGCTTTAGTGGCAACTAGCGGAAGTTTTAAAGAAACAACTAAGAGAGATGTCCAAAAAGGTTTCCACATAGAAAAAAGATAATGAAAACAACTAAAAACTAAGTAAAACCTCTATTTCCCTCCATCCTTCCCTCTCTTTTCCACCCTCCCTCCCAATCTAAACCAAACAAACATAGAATCTCTCTGCCGCCTCTCCCTTTAAATCCGAGCAAAACCAAATACGAACTCTCTTTTACTTCATCTTCCTCCACTTCACTCTTTTCATCTATCTCTCCCCTTGTTTCCCCACCCCTCTTCCCCTCTCCCTACAATAAAAATGAGAATAAGTTAATATAAACCAAAAATCAAAACATGTGATTGATTACGAGCATCTGCATATTGCAAACAAAACATATTTTTAGCATAAACCAATCAAGTACATATACAAAGGGTTTTCACATAATAAAAGATTTATTAAAAAAGGAAGTCGGGCGCTAAATGCAAATTTATATTCATTTGGAAAGATACGATAATAAACTTCATCACATTTTGCAATATGTCATTTAGTGTAGTAATATACCTTCTCCCTCCCCCTCGCTCTAACAGACTAACCCTCCCTCCCTCTCAATCTGGAAAAAAAAACACAAATTCTCTCTCCCCCCCTTTCCTCCCACCCCCAATGCTCCATTCCTCTCAATCTGAACAAAATGAAACATAGAGTCTCCCTACCCCGTCCCCCGCTAAGCCTTTCCCCTTAGTTATATGTCAACAATTATGGATTTATGGATTGACTCGTTCTCTAATAAATGATTACAATATATATGAATCCAAACCAATTTTTCTCAAAACAAAGACGCAAACTTACATGGTTGATGAAGGTTAGTGTCTGTGACAAGTCTAGTAATTAGCCGGTTAGATGGTTGTCATTCAATTTCCTGTAAAGCGTGATTGTTAACAACAAGACATATTGTTACAGTTGAACCTCATACCATAAGAGTATATGACTCATTTTCATATAACCATAGTATATCAGTGGCGGAGCCAGGATTTGAAATTAGGGTGGGCGAAAATTTTTAGGGGGGGCGAACGACTAATTTTATAAGGTACATTTTGAAAAAAATCGAAAATTTTAACTAAAACTTCAAAATTTTCATCCGCCAGGAGGGCGGCCACTCCTGCTAGCCCCCCTAGATCCACCACTGAGTATATGGTTATGAATCCTCGGAAAATCATAAGAAAATACATCCATAACATACCAAATTTTATAATACAATAAACAAACGTCATGAAAAGAAGTAAGCAATCATTTATTTAACATAAACACTATTTTTTCTGTACAAAAAAGTCAAATTGAAAATAAAAAATTACACCACTCCATTTTCATCCTCAATTTTAGTAATTCTATTTTAAAAAAACTTATAGTTAAAATTTTCATTTCTTTTCCAAATTTACATCATTAGTGGGCTTAGGCCGGACATGGACATGCCTATACTTGAGAAAATTGATCAACCGACCTAATTATATTGACCGTGTGTCTGTGTTCACTAAAGCGGACATAATTTGATTGGCCAAGCCCGCCCATCAAACTAAGCAGGCCTATTCGCTAGCTCGTGGGCTCAAATTTATAACAAAAATAACCGTTTGTCAACCTAAATAATACTATATAGTAGTAAGAATAAAGTAGGTTTATGAACTATTTTTGGACTCGACTTTGTTATACTTAACTTTACGTATTATAAAAAAGCTAGCTTATTGTTTTATACATATTTGGTTATCTTATTAAAGTTGACATGTAGATAAAACTAAGAAAATATTTTTTTAGCGGGGCTATGGGCCGGCCCATGAACATTTCTCTTAGTCCATTCCCGCCCATTAATTTTAGCGTGTCGATTTTGTTTGTTCATTACTCATTATTTTAATACTCGTATATTTTTATGATCAAGCCCGTTTAAATAGCGAGCCAAACGGCCCGACCTGCACGTAAACTGCTCTACCTCTCCTCCCCTTGATCTTTGTGTCAAAAAGTAAAGGTAAACAGTTAACCGAAACCGAGGGAGCATATAATACTAGAGGATTGGTAATCTACCTTGTCCCTCCAATCTTCAATTCCACATTCTCCCATTATTCCTTACAACTATTTAAACTAATACTCACTCCGTCCCGGTCATTTGTTTACCATTTTCTTTTTAGGGTGTTTCATTCATTTGTTTATGTTTTTTAATTAGGAAGGTAACTTATGAGTAATTTGATCACTCAATAAAATTATTGTCTACATGTCACCATTTTCTTAATAATTGTACCAAAATGAAAGATAAACAAATGGCCGAGGGAGGGAGTATATATTATGTTAAGTCCGATGACAAGTAAATGGGGGTAAAAAAGATGAATCTGATGGTAAAATCTCCCCATTTAATTGTATTAAGGACAGATTAGGGATTAGGGAGTATAAGAAAAGTTGATAAATTGAGACGGGTATTTATTTCCGAAAAAGTAGAGTAATTTGTAGGTAATAAGATCAATCTGATGGCAAGTTCAGGTGTGAAGAAGCCAATGAACAGTAACCAAGCTGGGCCTTCATCTGCAAAGGGCAAGATTGTCCCATCAAATTTAAAGAACAAGTCAATTCCACACAAACTTGTAAAATTAGAGGTACCCTTTTCCATTAATTTCATACCCTTTTCCTCATTCTTGTGTGTTTTTGGCTTTGTGAGACGGATAGTGCCCGTCTTCAGTGAGACGAGCCGTGAGCTTCTTACAGGTTTTGATTAATTTAACTTTATATTTTGGATTTGGTTGGTGAATTTATTTTGAATGATTTTGTGGATTTAGTTAGGATTTCTGGAAGTCTGTGTTGAATGATTTGTGGGTTTCTGACATGCTGCAACAACATTACGCCAATGTATTCAGTAATTAACTTAGATGAAGAAATCAATGACTATATAACCTAGCCTTTTCGGACACCATTTATCTTCGAGCAATTAAATTAGTTGATTAATGACTAAGGGTTCATCATCACTGTCTCGAGTTCGATTCCCAGAATGTCCTTGTGGTCCCACTTGGCTTGAATCCGCACTAACCTGAATGGGGCAAACCTAGGTGACAACAAATAAATCTCGGGTGTTAGCTTTGGCTCACTCGTGTACTGATGATGAATCTGTTTACCAAATTTTGCATTCGGATAGTAAATAACGATTGCAGCCAGATATGTTATTGTACAATGACACCTATAGAATGTTGATGAAAAAGGTTATTACTTGAGGGCTATAACCTCGTTGTCTTAGAAATTTTGAGACTCTGATGATTTCATATCTCGTTGTTTTATCTTTACTTACTGATGAAATAGGCATCGATCAGCATTTCACTTCATCATGTAGGCTCCTTGTCTGTGGGTTTTCTGATAAGGATTGGTGGAATTACTTCGATTTTTTTTTGTGAGTTGTATGTATTATCAGTAGAAACAGTTAACATGGCAGTTGTTGCTTTGATTTTGGCACAACTCTTTCACATTCAACTTCGTTCGTGTCATTAAGATCGAATTTTTCATTGGTTAATGGTTATAACTATCATTATGAAATATGAAACAGAAAGGAAAGGCAACCACTCTGAAGACACCTGAGAAGAAGGTAGTTAAAAGAGAGAAGAAGGTTTACACTTTGGCAGGTCAGAAGCATGACCCCCCTGAGGAGGTACACTAACATGAAGGACCTCATTATTGCTTGTTAATCTTCCTTCCAGTTTGGCTATTACTTTTCATGTAAAGTAATTACCTTGTTATGGATCACAGAGAGAACCTTTGAGGATATTTTATGAAACGTTGTCTGAACAAAAACCAACAAGCGAGATGGCTGAGTTTTGGTATGTGTTTCTTCTCATTTTATTAGAGCTTTCCATGAAGTGGTTTCTGTTATTTTTATCAAGCCTATGAATTGTTCGTGTTTTTGGATTTCTTGGTTGTTTTTGTAACACATCTTGCTTAGTTAATGCGGATATAATATATAATGGAAAGGGCGCTTAACTTTAGAAAAAAGAGAACTAGTTCACCACTTTGTATAATTTAAGAGGTGAATTTTTATTGTTCTCAGTTTCATGTGGATCTATGACGGTAAGGCCACTTCTAACATTAAGATTGAAAATGTTTATACTTCATGAGTCTATTGTACATTAGTACAGGGCTACAGGCACCTGTTCTCTCAGATTCGCCATGACCCTTAAATTTTTGAGACATGAGGATCTGTTCTGAATGAAAATTCGGGTACTGGGGCATGTGTTAAAAACAGAAAATCGATTAAAAATAAGAGAATTTTTAGCTTTGGAAAGTGAACTGCAGGTGTTAGAGACACTAAGGTTTTAAATTATTATCTCTTTGCCTACTTTGTCATGCAAGCCTCAAGGAGAAGTGTCAGATTTATAAGTGTTGAGTTCCTGGAGTGTCATGTTAAGCACCGTTATGGCCCATCCGCCCATTAAAGGTAGAATCAAGTAACACCAAGTGCGCACAGGTGCATGCTTTCTTTGAAAGGGAAGGGGGAATAGTGCAAAGTCATTTTCCTTCCGTTTGTGGTTCTCTACCCTATGTCTTTGTTTATGTACAAAGAGAAGAGGAAAGTAATGGAAGGGCGATGGAGGGAAAGGAAGGATATGGTAGGGGACGGGGAATAGGGTGTCAGTTTCCTTAAAAATATTATCTATGTTGGAAGGATTTCAATTGGGTTTGTAGAAGAGAACCTGAGGGTTTCATTTTACTCCCCCCATTCCCCTCCATCTCAATTTTGCTAATGAATGAAGAAAATCATAAGCCTCTCTTTCCCTCCAATCCCTGCATCCAAACACGGGGTTAGCGTAGGAAAAGGTTTCTAAATCAATGCTGGTTGGCATTAGAAGCGTAATCGCAGTTTTTGAGCATTTAAATGACCTTTACAAACCTGGGTGTTTTTCCTTTCTGCGTAACTTCAGAATCCTGGGCATTATCTCATCAGACCACAACAGGCATTACACTTGCCACCACAAAATCCTCTACCTCCATCATAAGTTTATTTTCTTTTCGGTTTTACATATTTTGAGCCTAGGAGGGAGGAAACACCTGCTTACCTCCACGGTTGGTCATTTCTCGTCATAACCAAATATCAAATAATAAGTCAAGAGTCCTCACGACTTCTAAGTTCCAACAGGTGCATTAGATCTTTTCTAGAGCGACGGAAATGATCTCTTGCATAATGAAAGATGATAGCTTTTTTCTTCGTTTCCCTATATGTTCGCTGTTCCAGGTATAAGGGTAACTGCATTTATCTTATCAACAACCTAGTACCCGTTTATTTATTGGTGAATTTATCTTATCAACAATTTTGCTAATGGATGTTCGCTGGATTTGTTGTCCAGTCTTCTTATTTATTGGTGAATTTATCTTATCAACAACGACTTCAACTTGAAGAGTTGACTTGTTTACTGACTAAAAATCTTTTTCTCAACTATAGCAGTATGTCAACATCAGAAAACAAATAACTTCTGATTAACCGATGCTTGTTAGAGTAAATTAACCTAGTACCCGTATCTGTAAGAATGTTAGCTGCCTATATTAAGCTTTGAGTTTGCGACAAATTAAGTGGTTGGGTATGTGACAACTTGATGTGTGGTAAAATGCCCTATGCTTCTCGTGAATGAATTTGGTACTTGTCATGTAAGTTTAACAAAAAAAGCTGTTTACAGGTTAATGGAACATGGTATGTTATCCCCTGAAAAAGCTAAGAAGGCTTATGAGAAGAAGCTAAGGAAGTCGAAGCAAATCAGGATGGGAACTCCTATAAAGACTCCGCCAGCACGACCCCCTCCGCCAGCACGACCCCCTCCGCCTAGACCCAAGAGTTCAGACAGACCTAAGCTATCTTCAAAGAACGGAGACGCAAAGATGAAGAGAAAAATTGTCGATGATGATGATGATGATGAAGTGATTCCGAGCCCCAAGCGAAGGAAGGTCTGAGATATGGGTAACGATTGTAACTTGTTCTATCCCTTATCCCCATTGTATTTGTAGAACATTTCATGAAGCTAGCGTCTTCATTCATTTGGTAAACAAAACAAGCCAAGGGGAAAACACAGGTTTCTGCAGCAATCATATAGTTGATCCTTTCTGTTTAAGTGTACTATAATTGAAGAGCTACACTTGAAGGCTTGAAGCCCATAGGTCTCGATCAAGTGCCTTCAACACGACTCACTCGGAAATTTGTCTTAATATATGAATCTTACTTTGAGCTTGTTGCTTCATAATTAGGTCTCACTATCTTGGTATTCAATTATTTCTCCATTTAATTACATGTAATATTATCTTAGGGTGAGACGGTTTCTCAAAAGGCTGGACGTTACGTGTTACAACATAATATTCACTCAAAAGTATTGGAAATTTAACCTTCTTAGATAGTTTTCCTCCTAGAGACTTCTCTTATCAGGAACAGTACTCCTTAATCTTATTAGTTCCACAGTTGAACAATCATTTTCTGAAGCTGAAGAAGAAAACATCCAAATTAAATAAGTTGAGAAAAGATATATCAACAGGAACATTAGCAGGGGAGTGGGGATGGTGTGTCAGTGTGTCATAAGAGGCAAGGGCATGTGTAGTAATTAATACTAACACACTAAATTCTAAATCATTGTATACCACTGTTTTCTCTAAACTTTTATAGACTTTGAGTCCATAGTAAAAGTGGAAAGTGGGGACAACCAACAGTCTACACTCTACTGCTCCTACTAACTAATGAATCATATGCATTGTGATTTAGTGACAAAGATGGATCTATGCTAACACAATTATGAATAAACATGGGAATATCTTAATCATTATGATACTCATTAAATATGTAACTTTAAATTTGCTATATAGATTATATACTAATAGCTTTAAGTCCGATTTGAGCAGGTACGACTGCTTGGACGGTAAAGCTCTATCTTATGAGTTTTAACTCTGTTAAATTATAAGGGCTCAAAATCGAGATATCTGGTTAAGATAGATAAACATCTTAATAGTTCATTTAAGTACTCTTACATGGGTATGTAACTTTAATAATTTAAGAGGTTCTATTGCCACTTGGTCACTCAATGTTTTAGGTAGAAAACAGTGACAGTACAAAACTTTTTTCCGTTATGTTACTTTCATCTCAAAATTTCTTTTATGTAGAAAACAGTGTCAGCCTCATGATGTGTTAGAAGGAGAAGTAATGAAACAATAAATGAGACACAAAATGAGACGGAGGATTTGCATTTCTAGTACTCATACTCCATAAATAAAGGAGATGACTGGTAATATTCGAATCAGGCCGAGTAAGATCAGTAAAATATTGCCTTGTTATCTCGAAAGGTGCTTGAAAAAGGATCTTAATTTAACTTCATTTTACAGTAAATAAATTCCGTCTCCCAAATCCCATATTATATACTTAAATTCCTACAAGTTGAAAATAACCATCAACCATCGATATCGAATATAGAGTTCATGGTCATTCCAACTAATGATAGAATAGAAGAGGAAAGTATTATTATTTTTAATTATTTTGGGTTGAAAGTATTATTATTGAGATTGCTTGATAGTTGGAACTTGGAAGTTGGTACTCTATTTGAGGAAACGTTACCCTATTTCGGCCCATACTTTTGGTGGGTCCGACCCTTGAACCCTCTCCCTTATAAGACTTGCATTTGTGATTGCCAAATTATAGTAGTAAATCCCCTTCATGTCTCTTGCTTTCCTTCATGTTTTCTTTCCCCTTTCATTATATCTATAAAACCCACTTTATATAAAAATAAAAAAACAAAATCAAACCTGTCTCATATCAACAATCATCATGATTAATATGTGAAAATTTGTCATTATTTTAGTCATAATCATTTTTAAAAAGTTACCAACTTCATTATTAAGAGTCATACGTACATATTGAAAAACACACATTTTGATAGCTCAATTTGGATAAAAACAAGTGAATAGTTAATCCATGATGGGAAACGATAAAAAATTGTGTGGCTCGGCTAGGTCAGGTCAAGTTGACTCAACCGAGAAGGTATTAAAGGTGACATCAAGTGGGACACAAGACAAGAGCAAGCACCCGACCTACCGGGGAGTCAGAATGCGGTCATGGGGAAAATGGGTATCTGAAATTCGCGAACCAAGGAAAAAATCGCGGATATGGCTTGGGACATTCCCAAACCCAGAGATGGCAGCACGGGCTCATGACGTAGCTGCATTAAATATAAAGGGTGACACTGCCATTCTTAATTTCCCAAAACTAGCTAAATATTTTCCCAAACCGGTCTCTCTAAGTCCACGTGACGTCCAAGCAGCTGCTACTAAGGCAGCTGCTATGGACGTCACTATTGTTTCGTCCTCCAGATTAACCCCAACACAAACAACAACCTCTTCGTCATTGTCTTCTTCTTCATCTTCTATGTCGTCCATGGATGAGATTGGCAACTCGGACGAGTTGAGTGAGATTGTCGAGTTACCCAGTCTCGGACCGAGTGACGACGGGTTAGCCGAGTTGAGTGTTAGTGAGTTTGTGTATAACTTTGATCATTCTGCCACGTGGCAGCACAGCGTGGAGGAGTTCCAAGGTTTGTTATGGGATTATATGTGAGTGGAGTACTCCGTATCATTTAGAGCTAACGGTTTATTGGTTAAGTAGGAACAATGGTAGGTCGTCAACGCAAGGTATCTAGTGCAACGCTCGTACGTGCGACTAATAGTGATTATTAACTTAAAAAATGACATTTTTTAGTTAAATAGTGACCATTTTTATGATTAAAAATGACCGTATTTTCTCATAGTAGTCACTATTAACGTAAAAAAGGATTGCTATTGACAAAAAAGTGATCACTTTTTAAAAAAAACACAAAAAGACATTTGCACAGGAGAATTACTGGTGTAGTCAATGGGTGAGCGGCTAATATCGAGTTTGAGTACCATATGATAGTGTCATCTTATTCATTATCCTTTAAGATCTTTAACATCAATTTGTCGTAAATAACCGTCTCGATCAAGACTAGTTAATCAACAAATAGTCCAACTAAGCAACTAATCAAGTAGGAACGTTGTACGGAGTACTTTTTATAACATTATAGTTTATAATGATGATAGAAATATGTAATTTAAGTAAGTTTCAATTTAGATACATTGTCAATTTGTCATCATTATCTAATATTTCCTCTGCCCTAATCATTTGTTTGCCTTTGATTAAAGTACTCATCACAAAGAATATAAAAGACAAACAAATAAATGAGACGGAGGGAGTATC
This sequence comes from Heliosperma pusillum, assembly GCA_022085475.1. NCBI lineage: Eukaryota > Viridiplantae > Streptophyta > Magnoliopsida > Caryophyllales > Caryophyllaceae > Heliosperma > Heliosperma pusillum. The sequence goes on from JAIUZE010074981.1 coordinate 84,190, forward strand.
ATGTTATCGAGTTTGTAATTAATTTTATGTCCAGTTATATCATCCGAGTAGGACACGGTAGTTTCAATAGGATCGATTGTGTATAGTCTACCTTGTGTTGGTGATGAGCTTTTTGTATATAGAAAATATATTCTTGTTCTAAAGCTCTAAGTAGCCGTTTTTTTTAATTTCAATTATACTAATTTTGATTATTTATTTTTTTATTTAGATTGTGATATAATCTCCTATGTACTATGAGAATAAAAATTCTCTAAAATTTTCCCTTAAAAAAAGCATACGGTTAAATAAGGAAATAAAAAGACTTCTTTCATTAAGTTATTATCATTTCATTTTAATCAAATAATAATATTTTCATTTAAATTTAATTTAATCTTTTAATTAAAATAATATAAATTCGCTATAACTTTATAAATTATAAATTTATATTATCTACTTTATATAAAAGTTAAAACATTTAACTTAGTCCTATTGGCTCCTTGAATTTGGGAGAGAAAAAAAGACTTTTCAAAAGTTGATCAAAATGGAGAACGTGGGTTTACAAGAGAATTTATTTTGTATTTTTTCACCCCATTTGCAATCAATGCATATATACACCAATTAATACAACACATACAATAATCAATACACTTATATACAACATATGTTAAAAAATAATTGGAAGTATCAAAAAATAATTGCAATCGTATATTTGAAAATTTTCGTAAAAGAAAAATTATTTAATACGAGATAATTTGAAATCGAAAAAAATATCAACTTTAGAACAAATTCTAGCAAATAAAATAAAAACCCAAATATAAGTTTTCGATCATACTTACATGAAGTTCTTATGATTATTTATTCTGTTTAAATAACTTCAATATTGAAGTTAAGTGCATCAATTTATATATAGTATATAGAAGGTCGCTTGGATTGATGGTTAGGCTGGAAGCACTACAAACAAAGGATTGCCGATTCGACTCCACCAAACTCAATGTTTTTTCAGAACTACTCCCTCCGTCCCAGTTAATTGTTGTCCTTTGCCTTTTACCCGTTTGTCAATACACATTTCATTTCGAAAATATCTTTTACTACATAAGTGTGAAAATTATAAAATTTTGATATTTTTAACGTGCTCATTAAAACAAATCAAACAAGATCTCACATGATTATATTTTGTGTTACGCATTGAAATTATTTTAAAGATTCTCTACCTTTATGAATAATGTCCAAAAAGCAAAGGACAACAATTGACCAGGACAGCGGGAGTGTTTTGAAGTCTAGCCGCTATCCCCCAAAGCGACTTTGACCCAATGACTTGATTCAGAATCACATAACCTTATATCAACTCTATTTTCTTGTCACGCAGGACATAGTAGCTTAGGTGGGGAGCAATTTGAATCCGAGCCTAGCTTGGGTAGTGACGTGGACCCATTTTGGGTAATAAGTTTGAAACTAATCCCATTTTGATAATTTGTTTCGTTTTCAACCCCATTTTAAGAAAAAATTATTTATTCCAAACTTATGATACATTCTATAAAATATTAGTGAGATGAAATTAGATTATCCACTTATGTCCAACTTTCTCTTTAACCTTCTTACTCCGCTCTTTCAGAATCGATTTAATTAATATATACATATGAGATTATAAGGCAAGTGAATTAAACAAAAAGAAACAATATCTTAATCGGTTGCGGGAAGAGAGGTAGAAGAGAAGATTGGAAAGATAAGGTAAATAGTGTTTCTCATCTAATCAAATATCTATTTCATGTAATAAACACGGTTGATTGATGAATGGATGTATAAGATTTCTTAATTTACCTAATACTTTCTCCGTTTCGATGAGTTGCTATATATTTTATTTTGCTGAGTGACCAAGGATAGAACAAATATTTAAAGTAGTCAATAAATAAAGAAAGCATATCCACTTGCACACACTAGCCAACTTATTAACCAAAAAAATAAGAACAAATAAATAATATTCCTTAAAATGAAGCTGAATAACAATTCATTTAGATAGAGAAATATAATCATTGTAATTATTCGCCAAGTCTTATCATCAAACACAAAAACTTGTGAGAGACTACTTTCAATAAGTTATTGAGAGACCATTTTATGGTAATAGTTTATGTATTTTTGGTATCTCTTTTGTTGTTGATCGTGATCCAAATTGTCTTTTCACCTCTATTCCTATTCAACTATTTTCATAATAAGTAAATAAGTGTACTCTATTTTATCTCTAACCTTGATTCGTCCTTGTTTTATTACGCGTGGTACCATTTTAACCTTAAATTATAAAGTAGTCTATCAATAAAGTTATTGAGAGACCGCCGTCTCTCATGAGAAATAGCCTATCAAATCCCCCTATTACTAATAGAATAAGTCACCATGAAAATTTTCCCGCTCAAGTTTCACAACATGGGATTGAGCCTTTATTAGCTACTTATTTTTTAAAACATTATGTACTTGTTAGGCCCACAAGTGATTATATCATCATTAGATTATTTAAATATGTGCCGTGGTAGACACCTCAAAATGTCTACAGAAGTCAAAAGTGCTGCATAAAAAATCTACATATATAAAACAACTGAAATATATTCTTATACAATAATATTAACATATATTATCTTAAGTATTATATTCAATAATTTTATTATCACAAAAATTATCCATCAGAATAACCTCACAACAACTGAAAAATACTTGAAAATAAAAACTAATGTAGTTTTATAAAATACGAAAATCAACTCGATATACAACATAAAATCATAATATATTATATAATTCGATGTTGTTAAGTATAATAATTATGACTCAAGAAACAGAATATATAAGTACATGCTTTATTAAAAGACAAATTAGGTTTTTGTATGAGTTTATATATAAAAATTGTTTATTTGTAAGGATTTACACATAAAAGTTGGATATGATGAGTGACAATGAAATACAATTTTCTTTAGCACAAATTATAGAGTAAGACAGACTACTATTTAAATAACATATTCATTTAAAGCTAATGAATGAGTTGCCTTTTACACCTTACGACCATCTCAAATTGTATGTAAAAAAAAAAATCATCTCAAATTGTAATAAGATTTTCTCGCTTTGTAGCTTTGTAATAAGACCTTCTCACGCAATAATCTCCCAAACTAAAAATTAAAATTCAAACGATAAAATCTAAAATACCGTGCAATTGCACAAGATTGCACTAGTTCTTAGTAATTAAAAGCTATATTTTTTATTTGTACTCTTTAATTTTTTTCATTTTTATCCATTCTTACTCTCGACCCACCAACTTACTCCTATTGTTAGAAATAAAAGTAGAGTTTGCCATGTTTGATAAAATCAAAAGTGCTACATTTTCATAATACACTATTTTTCATTTAAGACGGGCAGTATCCGTCTTAAATTTAAGACAGGTTAAATAACTACCACTTTCAAAGATAAGACAAACAAAATGCATAAATATTAGCAAAAAGACTTGTCTTATCTAGAGGTGGCAATCGGGTCAATCAGGTCGGTTACGGGTCGGGTTCAGGCAGTTCAGGTCATGTCGGGCTCGGGTTTGGTCGGGTCAAGTTGCTTATTCAGGTCGAGTCGGGTTCGGGTTGGGTCGCTTACGGGTCAGGTTAATCGGGTCAATAACTACAACATGTCGGTTCAGTTTCAGATCGGTTAACCAATGAGTCGGGATATATCAGGTCAATATGCTTGATTAGGTCGAGACCGGTTTGGTTTCGGGTTACTGATGGGTCGGGTATTTTATATTGTCGTCTTAAATTTGAAAATTAACCGGGTCAATGGTCGGGTCGGGCTGTTAAAATATCACTTTTGAACTTATGAATTATAATATTGCATTAGAGAAACTCGATATAAAAGATATTTGTAAAATATAAGAGTATAACTGGAGTGTAAACTACTAAGGCTCACAAGTTTTAAGGAACTTGATTAGCTTGACTCAAACTGAGAACAATGCCAAGTAACAAATGGATGTTGTTTTAGAGAGGGTGAGTTGTTTAGCTGGAAACTCAGGGGATATGACTTAGAGACACTCTTCTACAGCAAGGCACAAGAGAGAGGACTCAAAGACTGTTTTTAGAGACAGTTTTCAAGTGTTACAATAAAGCACAAACACCCTAGACTAGACTCAACAGCAAGCAAGTTAACCACAGCAAAGCACATACATAACTTGACTCACAAGACAAGGCACTGATCAAACACCTTGAAGATGTATCAGGCTTGTTTCAAACTACAGCTCTTAGCACAAGTTTGATAGTTTTGAGGGATTTCTCAAAGTTCATTCATTCATAAAAGTCTAACTGAAACAAACATACAAGACCTCTTTATATAGAGGGGCTGATAACTTGTGAACCATTGGATGTACAGATCATCCAAGGGCCAACTTAGGATTCAAACTACTACTACTGACACTAATTAAGAGCCTCATAATAGGACGAGCTCAACAACTATAAAGAACAGACACAAGACACAAAAAACAGACTGAACAAAAAGCAAATAAAGCAGTTTTGGAGTTTTCCTGAAATGGAAATCTGTTGTTCTTGTTGCCTTGTTGCTTTGCCTGGATGTGTTGCTGCTCCTTGGGACTCCCTACTCTTATTAGAACTTAGATAAGACCTGCCTTGGACGAGGACAAGTTGACTTAAGCAAAAGGAAACCACAATCTGTCTTGTACCTTCTCTGTTTCAATGGTTTGCTGGACTTTAACTTGGGGTGTCTGTTTCATGAGTTTTTGCTAGACTTCAAAAGGATTTGTCCTGGACAAACTTGTAGCTTAGTGGGTTGGCTTGATGGTAGGCCATGGTGGGGGTGGTTGGGATGCCCTGGTGTACCTTCTAGCTGCAGGGTTTGTTAGTTGGTCTGCCTGGGCCTAAATGGTTTTGTTTCTGCTTTGTGTGGGTAATGTGGGTTGTGTTGGGGTTTGGCATGGGTTGTTGAGCCCTGGACTTCCTTCCTCATTGGTGTGGCTTGGCCTGGCTTGATCTTGGCTTGTCATAGTTTGTTGTTTGGACCTTGTAACTCGAGCTTCCATCTGAGGGGTCAAGCTTGTCTTGTTTGTGGTGGTTTGATCATCAAAACCCCTTGGGTGAGCTCCTGCTGCAATAACACTATAAAAGTTGATGATTGTATAATTTCATTGAACACTTATCTTGCTCGACCTTGGTTATAAGTATATGACATGAGTGCCTATCCAGTGTTGGATTCGCCTATATTATGGACAAAAAATAATGTTTTTGGTCTAAATTAATTAGTTGTTTATGTAGTTCATAGTTTTGAACATTTGACATATGAAGTATGGCAAGGAAATAAATGAGTTACCTATGAAATAGATTTTATTTATTATCTTGACGGTGATCCTACGTATTTAAGTTGAAATAGACTCTATTAGAATGGTGTATTTGAGGTTTGGATTTTAAGATCATAATTAATAACCGAGGTCGGATTGTATGGTCATAACTCATAACTCTTTCTTCCCTTTATTGTTCTCAATGGAGCCAAAACTAAACACTATTTTTCTCACAAAGCGTTAATTTAAAATTTTCTACATATATCACTTGCAAAATAATTATTAATAAGTTTAACCAGGAATATAGCATACTAAATTTACAACTGACTATTTATTTTAAGATTACATTTTGTTTTGAAAAATAAAATGGGCGATAATTTTTTATATCAAATTTATTAACAAAAAAACAAACTATAAAGAAATTTAGATTCTTAAAAAAGATTATTTGGCTATGAGTCGGGTCGAGTTTAATTGGGTTAAAACGGGTTACATGTCGGTTCAGTTCGGTTTGGGTCAGGTCGGGTTTGTGGGTGAATCGGGTTTCGGGTCGGGTCGGGTCACAAGTCGGTTCGGGTCATATTATTTCAAGTTCTATCGGTTTATCGGTTAACCTTTGGGTCGGTTCAGGTCGGTTTCAGTTCAGCAAATTTACGGGTTCTATCAGGTCGGTTTTCGGATAAGTCAGGTCGGTTCTTCGGGTCGGGTCACCTTTTGCCAGCTCTAGTCTTATCTATACCAGTGGTGTGTGTTTTGGTAAAAAAAAAAAAACCAAAGTTGATTTTTCGTAGTTGAGTCAAAGTGGCCAAGATGATATAGCCTTGTGTCGGGTATGGGTTGCGAATTAGTATGTGGCTGGCAAAAAATAAAAGACGATAAGTAAAATGAATTAAATGCTAAGAAATAAAGGACACGAAGAATTGTTGACGCGAAAAACCCAAATTGGGAAAAACCGCGGGGGGAGTCGGAATCCCGCCAAATAGTGTACTAAATCTCTCGAGGAAAATGGTGATGGGAAACCGAAGGAATAAATACAATCGATCTAATGACCAATATATGTGACTTTGAATTGATGGAGGATGAAGTGATAAACTAGCTTGAATGGGGTGTATTGAATATCTTTTCTCCCTTTGCTCTCCTGCTTTTATAGCCTCTGGAAACCCTAGATACCTTTCAAGGCTCCTCCAACATTATTCTGCTAGGAAGGCTCAACTTCCCTATTTTTGGGGGAAGTGGTTATTGACTGATCTTCTATTCCAATTGCAGTTTTTCCTTAATGTGATCTGTTCCACCTTCCCAGCTCATGCATCTGTGTCACTCTTGTACTCACCAGTGGTAGCTTGCCATGTCACCCATATATTATGTGGTAAAAATAACCCAAACAATTACCGCCAAGAAATTACCGTCAACTTGCACTTTGTAATGATGGTGATTTCTAACACTTGTCTTGTTATTCAAATAATCCCCTTCCCGATTAAAATCTTTAACTACCCCACTACTTGTCAAACCGTCTCCTCATAACTTCCCTCCCTCTCTCCTCGGTAGTTTCTCAATAAATAACCTTCATAAACCTCTACTAACCCCGTTCCTTCTCCATTTTCTTTGTTCTTTAGGTAATCCCTTTTTGTATCTAACTATGGTGAATAAATCGACTCATCCTCCCTCTCCATCGCCTCCACCCTCTCCCCCGCGTGACCCTGTTATTTTCGCTCCTACCGGGATCCTTCAACACCCATATCCCTGCGATTCTTTCTATTCTCACGCTCATCTCCCTGATGTAAGGAAGTGGTTCAATCTGGGTGGGTGAGAGTGTTGAAATCCACCTTCCTCTCTTCGGGAAGAGAGCTGACTTCTGCCGCCCCCGCTGGGCATGCCTTTTTTAGTACCCATTCCTATTGGGTTTGTTCTTTCCTTTGCCTGAGATGGTGCAAAGGTTTCTTCCCTTTAACCGTCTCGCCCTCTGCCAATTTATGCCTCATGCATGGCGGATCTTGGTTTCCTTATGCGTTTTAGATGACGACCATGACTTGAATTTAGGTTTCGGAGAGTTGGCGGCCTTGTATACCTGTAGATCGTTGGGTCATGGTTTGGCAACCCTCCGTGCCCGTGACCTAAAAAATTCTGCAGTGCTCCTCCCTTCTAAAGTAAGGGATGACGGCTGGTTCAAGCGTTTCAACTTTGTGAGAATTGATTCCATTACTCCGCGTCCAGACTATCTTTCTGATAAGTGGGGCTCAGTGACAGGTACTCTCTGTTGCTATGTTCTTTTTCCCTTTTTCAACTGATCTTTCTTACTCGCCTTTCCTTGCAGGATTAGCACAGCCGACTCCCACCAAGGATCTCTCTGCAATCAACAAACTTTACAATTTCCCTCGTCATGACATGTCTTACTCGTTCCTTCTTGAGAGCAAATTGGGTTGTACCTTCGCGGATCCGCTGAGTGTTGATAGCGAAGAAGACGAGAATATGGAGGAGGGCACCGATCTTGAAGAGGAACCTTCATCTGCCGCTGAAAGTAACCAAGAGGAACGTCCCATGGCGTCTGGTAATCACCTTTTCTTAATATTTCATGCGAACAAATTTGCGTTCCTCCGGAATGTCTTCTTATATTTTTATCGTCTGTAGATAAATCTTTGTTCTCTTTGGATTCGGTAATAGAGAGGAAGAAAAGGAAGATCCCTGCCGCGGGTCCTCAACCATCTCCCAAGAAAGTTGCTGGGGCCTGTGACAAGTCGATTCCTATTTACGTTCCACCACTGGCCACTGTCCATCCTAGGGTTTCGGTTCCCACCGCTACGACTCTTCTCCGCTTCTCCAGAGGTTACATGAGTAGTTCTGATGCCTCCCTATGGCTCCAAGTGGAGCATCTCTTGCTCCCTGGGCCTGCTCATTCTCTCGCCTCCACGCCTCTGCTAGAGATATTAAAGAGTGTAGTTGAAGATGACTTCGCGGTGAGGATGATTACTTCTCAGTTTTAATTCTCCCTATTTTGTGTGTGGTAACAGTTTGTTCGTCAGGAAGGAGGTACCACGTCTGATGTCAGAAGTAAACAACCTCAAGGAGGTGAACACCACTAAAGAATCCCAAATTTCCGCTGCCGTTAACGAGAAGAAGGTGGCTCAGGATCAACTAGCCGTACCCAGAGCGTTAACTGTTCTCTCTCTGCTGGTTTCAAGGCTGCTGAAGACCAGGTTCTTGTTTTGAAGAAGCTCCTCCTTGACTCTTTGCTCTATGCTACCTGGGAATCTAAGATTCAGCGTATCAAGGAGTTTCAGGCAGGGAAGCATCTGGACTGGGATCTGGAGTAAAAGGAACGCCAGTTTGCTTTAGCCTTTCCCTCCAAACCTGACCTGAGCATCCTAGGTGATATGGCGGCTTCTGATGATGAAGAAAAGGTGGTGTGCTCCGAGGGTGATGTTCCTGTTGAGAGGAAGGAGACACTTCCTGCTAAAGGAGATGCTCATGCTGAGAAGGTTGTTCATGCTGAGAAGGTCGTTCCTGCAGAAGAAGGTGTTCTCGAGGAGGGAAATGGTTGGTGACCCTACTAATGTGCCTGTATCTGCAGCATGTTAAGTAGTTCTTAGATAATGGTTAAGACTTTGCTTGTAGGTAGTCTTTTGCTTTTGTTGCCCAAGGGGCTTTGATGTTTTTTTTGAACACTTTCTGTTGGTATTGTTCTGTTATAGCTCTTGTAGGGGTTTTAAGTTATTTCAGAATGTTTTCCTCGTTCTACTAGTGTTTGTATTTACTTACACTATGTAGCGCGCTTTCGATGTGTCGTTTATGGCCGGCGAGACTTTAGATGGTGGCTCTAGGGACTTGTTTGCCCTTATGTCTGATTGCCACGCCACGTTGTGGTGTCTTTGCTGGTGCATGGGTCTGTAGGCTATGGCAGAATACTTTGAGCGTTCCTGCTCGACGAGGTGCATGATGTTGTTCCTGCAAAAGGAAAGTACTGCTTGTCCTTGTGTATGGGGCTGCGTAAGAAGTTAGGTTGTGAACCTTTGAATACCCCTGACAAACTTAAAGAAAAAATATACATCTGAAAACTTTTAAGGATTAAAAGGTAAGCTAAAGGAAACGAAATAACTGAACTTTATTTTATTATTTTTAGAAACTTGAAAGGGTTAAAAAAAAATAATCGGTAAATCAAACCTGTGGGGATACTCCCTTCCTGGCAGTGCCACCCGTTCCCTAGATGTAGTACTTTTTTAGGTGGACAATGTTCCATGGCTTGTGTATGATTTGCCCCTCCATGGTCATGAGTTTGTAGGCTCCATTGCCCACTATGCTCTCGACTTGGTAGGGCCCCTCCCAGTTGTAGGCAAACTTTCCCGCTCGCTGATTTTTGGTATTCTGGAAAACTTTCCGTAAAACCAAGTCTCCCACCTGTAGAACCCTTATTTTTATGTTCTTGTTGTAGCTTCTGGCAGCTGTTTGCTTGTGGGAGGCCATTATGATTTGGGCACTAGCTCGCAGTTCATCCACTGTATCTAGGTTGCTGGTTATCTCTACTTGGTTCCTGTCTCCAGTGAGGCAGCCATACCTGTGTGTAGGGACTCTTAACTCAGAGGGTATTACCGCTTCTTCTCCAAACACCAGGCTGAAAGGTGTTTGCCCGGTTGCTACTTTGGGCGTTGTTCTGTCAAACCATAGCACTAGTGGGAGCTCCTCGGCCCATCTACCCCCTATTTCCTCTAGTCGCCTCTTTAAATTGTCTATTATAATTTTGTTACGGGATTCCACCTGACCGTTTGATTGCGGGTTTCCGGGGGTAGACTTATACAATGCTATGTTCCACCTGGCACAAAAGGCTCTGTCTTGTGTGATATGAACTGGGATCCATTGTCGCAGACTATTTCTGATGGAATGCCAAACCTGCATATTATATTACGCTTCATAAACGAAACAACCTGCTTATATGTTACCTGGGGGAATGATTCTGCCTCGATCCATTTGGAGAAGTAATCCGTTATTGCGAGCATGGAAACTTTGTTTCTTGGCGCCCTTGGTAATTTGTCTACTATATCCATTCCCCATTTCATGAAAGGCCACAGGGAGATCACGGGATGTATATGGGCTCTGCTGGTTGATGACTGACTACTGCCTGCCTTTGGCATGCATCACACTTTTTTACATACTCCATGGAGTCTTTGAGCATGGTGGGCTAGAAGTATCCCTGTCGTAGGGCTTTATTGGATAAGCTCCTCCCCTGTGCATGATTTCCACATTCTCTGTTGTGGAGATCATGCATGACTGATTGTGCCTCCTCCTTGCTCAGTCACCGCAGATAAGGGCCTGCTAGAGATTTCCTGAACAGTACATTATCAATTAGTATGAATCGCGAAGCTTTCATTTTAAAACTTCTTACCTCCTTCCTGTCTGCTGGAAGGACGTCGTTTTTCAGCCAGTCGTTGTAAGGGGTATGCCAGTCTGCTACCTCCTCCGTACTGGTGACAGTACAAAATATCCCTGCTTTTGGCCCTGACTGTACCATCCTATCTTGATTGTCGCCGTCTTGTGCATCTTTGCATATCGCAGGTTCTAGTACATGTACTATAGGTATAGAGGAGATAGTACCTTGTTTATAAGTTACCCCCAGAGTTTCTAAGGCATCTGCCTCGACGTTCAGGTCCCTGGGGATTTGTTTTATGGAGAACGTGGTAAACGTCCCGCAAGCTCTTTGACTACTTTCAGTTAGGCCATCATATTTTAGTCTCTCGCTATATACGAATCATTTATATGGTTCACAATGAGTTGAGAATCGCTAAATACCTATATGTTCCGTATATGCAGGTCTAGAGCTAACTGCAGGCCTAGGATCAGCACCTCGTATTCCGCCTCATTGTTAGTTGCCTTGAATTCGCATCGTACTGCCTGGACTATAAGGTCCCCTCGCGGGATTTGAGGACTAGCCCTACTCCGGCCCCCCTCATGTTGGAGGCTACATCTACATGCAGTACCCATCCCTGTTCCCCCTTGTCTTCCCCCAGAGTTAGTATGTCCTGTTCTGCTTTGGTCTGTAGGGTTAGGAAAAAGTCTGACACAAAATCTGCGAAGGCCAGGGATTTTATGGTGGTACGGGGTTCAAATTTGAGGTCAAACCCACTCAGGTGCATGGACCACTTGGCCATCCTTCCGGAGAGTTCAAGTTTTCTCATAACAGTTTTTAAGGGGTAGTTGGTCACCACGGAGATGGTATGTGACTCGAAATAAGGGCGCAATTTGTATGAAACGGTAACAAGTGTTAAAACAAATTTTTCAAGAGATGTGTACCTGGTCTTTGCAGGGAGCAGGGACTTACTGATGTAATATACCAGCTGTTGTATTCCTTGGTGTTCTCGTACCAATACTGCACTGGCTTCTACTTTGCTTACGGATAGATACAGGTACAAGGTTTCTCCTGGTTCTGCTTTGGACAACAAGGGAGGAATGCTGAGATAATTCTTAAGCTCCTTAAATAATGCCTTCTCGTGTTCCTCCGTCCATTCGAACTTCTGGCTTTTTCTTAAGATGTCGTAGAAAAGACAACATCTATCCGAGGACCTCGAGATGAACCGATTCAGGGCGGCCACCCTTCCTGTCAATTTATGAACATCTTTTGGCTTTTGTGGGGATGCGAGCTGCAGTATGGCCCTTATTTGCTCCGTGCTGGCTTCCGTTCCCCTTTTTGTTACCATGTAACCCAAAAATTTGCCAGCGGATACGCCGAAAGTACACTTCAGGGGATTAAGTTTCATTTGGTACTTCCTTGGGATTTGAAGGTGTTATCTAGATGGGACACGTGTTGGGCCGCTGCTTTAGACTTTACCACCATGTCGTCGATGTAGACCTCTATGGTTTTGCCTATCTGATCTTTCAACATGTGGTTTACCAATCGCTGGTAGGTGGAACCTGTTAGGTTCATATACCTACTCACAAGACTCTTCTTATGATATACTAATTAACTCTTTAATTAGTTTCCAAAAACTAGTGCATGCAAACTATATAAAATAAAGATAAGAAGAAAACATGTTTCCTCACATTGGTTTTGAACGAAATGGGCACAAAAGTAAGACTCCTTCTTACTCTTGTTCTTGAGCTTAAGATGGAGGGATGATCTTCCTAGTTCCAAGTGTAGGAACACTCCAATTAGTTGCACCAAGACACTCCCTAATCACTCAAATATTGATATACTAGAACAATATAATAGTACCCTTAAAATGCATGCAGCACTTCAAAATTACTACACTAGTAATATAGTGTCAAAGCTTGAACAATAGTTCTTATGAAACTTCTTAAGTTTCTTTATGAATATTTGATTTCTAGTGAGAAGTTGGAGTAGTAGAAAAATGAGATGATCTAGTGATTAAACAAGAGGAAAACATCCTCTTATTCACCTCACAGAGTCGGCACCCCTTGGGAAGGGAGGGCATGCTTTTACTTTTTTGTCTTAACAAGGTGGTAGGGTGGCTATAGGCAATTAGGGTAGTAATAATGGTGTTTAAGCTTTGATTAGAACATTTAATCAAAACATAAACCCTTCCCTACACCTTGCAAAACCGGTGCACCCATGTGAACATGGGTGTCCATTTTATTTTGTGATTTTGTCAATTTTCACATATGTGACATGTGACATGTGACATGAACTTATCTTATAAATGTGCATTTAACTAATTTAAATGCAATTTCATAACAAATAAATTAAACTTAACATTTTAAGTAATAATTTATAATCACACATATATAAATGGGTCATCTCATATTTGGTTAAGATAATCTACAACTAATTGTAATCATAATCAACCAATCATGCTTATCTCAAATGTTTCATAAACATTAAGCATTCTTAGTAATATAAAAATTAAATTACTAAATTGAATCTTATTTAATCATATTACAATAAGATATAATTCTCACTAATTATATAAACTTGTTCTATTTAAATGATTAATTAATCTGTATCGTTATACAATTAAATAATATTCATGATTAGGGAATCTTCCTTTCGGTGTGACCTCAAGGGATCAACTGATCACCACCATCATACGACAGTAACGTCAAACTCGAGTACGCCAATCATTACCGATTAATGTGGACTAGTTGATTGTAATGTTAATCATCCCTTTGTATTCTTGTTATTTAGGTTTACTTAAGTGATCGCACTATTGTTGAGGACACTTACTCCAACAATCTCCCACTTGTTCGAAACAAGTGTGCGTCACCAATTCTCTTGTCCTATTACGATCTCCCACTCAATGCAAGGTGTCTTGCAGGTTGTACTTGCATGTAATCATATCTTGAGTGGTTTCTTCGATCTGGAGAGTAACTAACTGACCGGAATTATCTACCGTAGATACCTTCCGAGCGTGGCCGCGCATTTCCAGTTCACTACTCCTCGAGTGGACTTGCGATATTGGATAACCCTGACAAGGGGTTATTGGACAATTCCTATCGCACTATTTTCTTCGTACACTCATAGTTCTTCATGACCCAATAATTACCCTTTCACCCCCTTTTACAGAATGGCTCGGGGCAAATATCAAAGTCAATCAGAAACTGTGTCAACTTGGGCGAATTGTCTTTAATCTAAAGAATCGACTCAAAAAGTATACTATAGTAGCTCTCGCCACGACCACGCTTTATGAATTGCCAGAACTCTATAAGCACTGCCCGACAAAGTGTCCCATATAGTCTGCCTATGTGATCGACTAGTCATCTCATATGACTTTATGGCACTTGAACTTGCCATGAATCGCATCACACTCCAGTCACTTTGAGACGTCACCTCATGTAAGCAACTAGGGGCCAAGGCTATGTTAATCCAGTTCACTTTAATAGGGTTCAAAGTTGTCACTACAACCTATTTGGATAGAACAAAGCACAAAAATGAGTTTTAGAAACTCAAACGATAAATGTGATTATCATATATGAACAATTAACACAATGTTATTGCTTCATATATTATAATCTAAAGTGTGCAAGTTCCATGACACTTCATGGCCATATTGTCTAAATGCAATAAAAGCTTGGATAGTGGATATACCATGGATCCATTTATTCCAACTTTATGAATTGCCTTTTCTTTCTATTCATCGTTATTCCCAATAACATGAATTTATCTAAGTACATAACTAGATCTACATCTAGTGTTAGACTCTTTAACTTGAAAGATGCTCCCACTTGTTATCACAACAACCACGTGACAAGTATGTTGGTGAAAGGGTCTACTATTAGATCCTTATGAGTCACCTTTTCCTCATCACCATATACTAAGACTCTATTTTTAGAATCTTCAATGATTGACACTTCAATAATGCCTTTTATCTATTCGCTTTTAGTATAACAAAAGTTAGCCTAAGATTCTGTCAGGTCCTTATAGGTTTGGAAACTTGGGTTTGTGTAACATTTAACACACAACTAAGTTATCATAACCAAACACCTTAATGAACTCATAGTCCTCCTCGAAAAACTCATGAATATTCTTGAAGGCTATCCAATGACTCTCATATGGATTAATTTGTTATTGACTTGTCATGCTCCAAGCATACAACTTATCAAGGTATGTGCATATCCTGGCATATACGATTGGTCTAATGGCGGAAACATTAGCAACCATGTGTATCCTTTCTCATTTATCACTATAGATTTTGGATACCTACTCCAAGTTTTTCATCTAGAAATGATTTCCCAAACACTCCTCCACGGAAGGCAATGTCAGTAAATCATTCCCTAATGATTGATATGTCTCTTACATATAAGACATGGAAGATATTTTACCTCAGATACGATATGCTTCTTCCAAATCTTTCATCTAGAAATGATTTCCTAAACACTCCTCCACTGAAGGCAATGTTAGTACATCATTCCTAATGATTAATATGTCTCTTACATACAAGACATGGAAGACAATGTGCTCCTACTAATCTTCATGTCCATACATGATGATTATAACTCCCACTAACCTTTATGTCCATACATGATAGATTTAGCTCCCACTTAATTTTATGCATAAACAATTCGAGAAAACCATTCTCTCTTGTTATGCAATGATTATTACAACCTCCCAAGCGCTCTCTTAGGATCACACATTGATCTCCTAAGTTTTGTACGACAACTTGTCCACTTCTAAATTCCCATTTAGAGAGGTAACTTTAAAACAACTCTTTGTCACTTGTCATACACTTTCAATGAGGTGTAAATGCAATAATCTTGGATTTCAAAGATGGTTATATTTAACTTATATATAATCCATTACAATAAAGTTTTATTCACCCTGGGTAGGTCCAAACTTCCCCAAGTAATCGTATTGAATTCATCTTGTATCGTATGGCTTTCTTGTAACAAATTTGAATTGGAAATAGTAACCGCCAATCTATAAATCATAGTCTTATTACTTTCAAAAAGTAGATATTTTTGCTATAAGCTTCTACCCTTGGATGACTTAAGAACATTTTATCTTGTCTCTTTTGTTTGTGGTATATTTTCTCGCACTCTATCCTTTTGAAAAACGCGTCTATTTTCACCAAGGATAGCACCATGAGCCACAAACAGTTTTGTTTCTCTAGGTTTAAAGGAGGAAAATTCTTGTAAGGATAGCTTCATGAGCTCTATCCTTCAGTCACAAACAGCTTTGTTCTCCAGGTATAAATGGGGCAGGATGCTCGTATTAACTTTGAGTGATATGATTTATAGTAAACTTATTTGTTTAGACTTTAGTATTCTAGCTTCTCTATAGACTCACTCTATTTAAGCTAAATACTTGGACTCTTATCTATGTCTTGGAAACATTTAGGGTTCTTAACCCTTCCATAACTCGTATGGAGTCACATTGGCGTTTACAAGATCTTATCTTGGGGATTTATATGAATTGTAAATGTCCAAGTGTGAGTTCGTTAACTCATTTTGACTTGTGTAACTGATCTTTCTTATATCAAATAAGTTTTGATGTTTAGTCACAATCCAAAGTGAGAATCCCATTCTTAACTTTGGTTTACTCATAATGATCCAATCATTATATGTTTCATAGGATCAATTAGTCATTATACTTTATGTTGTATGATACTAACATTGCATGATAAAAGGTTTAAGAACATCGAAGTAAATTCCATAAGTAAAGTGACTTGGGTTGAAAACCAAGTCACCTTTTTAATACAACCATTGTTCAAAAGTAGGAATTCAAAATACTTTCCATGTCAAAACATGGAAATGAAATAGTTCAACAAACCAACAATCAATAATTAAATAGAAGACAAATAGCTAGCAAAACATCGCCAAGCCATCATAGGTCTCCTCTACGTGGTGGCTACCCTCGCTTCCTTGTAGATCCTCATCGGCTTGTTTTGCCTTGTCCTTCTTCTCATGCCCTAAATGTAATAAAAAAGGGTGGTGAGCATCACAACTTGTATCAAAATACCAAAGTTGAGATGAATATCAATAACATAAACTTTGGGAAGAACTATTACCAACTGAAAGAACCCATCCATCTTTGATGTCTCCCAAGTACTTGGAGCAATTACGCTTCCAATGGCCCGTGCCATTACAATAATGAAACTTGTCTTCGGATGCGGCTCCCTTTTTGCCTTTGGAAGAGCTATTCATAATAGCCTTTCCTTTGCCTTGGTAGGAGTGAGTGGGCTTGCTTCCCTTGCTTCCAGTTTTCTTGAACTTCGCCTTGCTCTTGACACTAGTTTTATGCCCGTGCAAAAAATGCACTGGTCATAATAGGCGTTATTCATTAGAGATAAGAGCATGTATATGAGCGTAATTAAGTGTTCAATGAACTTATTTACTTCTTTTCGTGTTTACTTTGATGTCATAAGTAATAGATCTGTGTAGTTCATTTTTTTTTTGTATTTTGTCTCGCTTTTTGTTTCATGCATGTAAGTATTTAGGTTACTTTGCAAAATTTGTCATATTTTGAAATTTCTTTGATTTAGGGAGAGTTTTTATACCATTTCGAAATTTCATTGTTGTTTTCTTATTTAGGCGTTCATTTACTATTTTATTTTTGTAAAAACAAATATAGTGTTGTATTTAGTTAGTGGGCTGATTGCTTGTATCTTGATTGAATGTTGATTTTTTTATTTTTCATATTTTCGATGATCATGAAAATTTTATGAGATAAAGTTTGTCAATTTTTTTTTATCATAAACGATCATCATGGAATAATTTTTTTATTTGTGTCGGTAGTTAATAACAAAGATCTGATTAACATTTGGCAATTTTGAATGAATTAACTCTTTGGTTCATATACCTACTCATAAGACTCTTCTTATGATATACTAATTAAGTCTTTGATTAGTTTCCAAGAACTAGTTCATGCAAACTATATAAAATAAAGATAAGAAGAAAACTTGTTTCCTCACATTGGTTTTGGATGAAATGGGCACAAGAGTAAGACGCCTTCTTACTCTTGTTCTTGAGCTTAAGATGGAGGGATGATCTTCCTAGTTCCAAGTGTAGGAACACTCCAATTAGTTGCACCAAGACACCCCCTAATCACTCAAATATTGATATACTAGAACAATATAGGAGTACTCTTAAAATGCATGCAACACTTCAAAATTACTACACTAGTAATATAGTGTCAATGCTTGAACAATATTTCTTATGAAACTTCTTAAGTTTCTTATGAATATTTGATTTCTAGTGAGAAGTTGGAGTAGTAGAAAAATGAGATGATCTAGTGATTAAACAAGAGGAAAACATCCTCTTATTCACCTCACAGAGTCGGCACCCCTTGGGAAGGGAGGGCATGCTTTTACTTTTTTGTCTTAACAAGGTGGTAGGGTGGCTATAGGCAATTAGGGTAGTAATAATGGTGTTTAAGCTTTGATTAGAACATTTAATCAAAACATAAACCCTTCCCTACACCTTGCAAAACCGGTGCACCCATGTGAACATGGGTGTCCATTTTATTTTGTGATTTTGTCAATTTTCACATATGTGACATGTGACATGTGACATGAACTTATCTTATAAATGTGCATTTAACTAATTTAAATGCAATTTCATAACAAATAAATTAAACTTAACATTTTAAGTAATAATTTATAATCACACATATATAAATGGGTCATCTCATATTTGGTTAAGATAATCTACAACTAATTGTAATCATAATCAACCAATCATGCTTATCTCAAATGTTTCATAAACATTAAGCATTCTTAGTAATATAAAAATTAAATTACTAAATTGAATCTTATTTAATCATATTACAATAAGATATAATTCTCACTAATTATATAAACTTGTTCTATTTAAATGATTAATTAATCTGTATCGTTATACAATTAAATAATATTCATGATTAGGGAATCTTCCTTTCGGTGTGACCTCAAGGGATCAACTGATCACCACCATCATACGACAGTAACGTCAAACTCGAGTACGCCAATCATTACCGATTAATGTGGACTAGTTGATTGTAATGTTAATCATCCCTTTGTATTCTTGTTATTTAGGTTTACTTAAGTGATCGCACTATTGTTGAGGACACTTACTCCAACAATCTCCCACTTGTTCGAAACAAGTGTGCGTCACCAATTCTCTTTTCCTATTACGATCTCCCACTCAATGCAAGGTGTCTTGCAGGTTGTACTTGCATGTAATCATATCTTGAGTGGTTTCTTCGATCTGGAGAGTAACTAACTGACCGGAATTATCTACCGTAGATACCTTCCGAGCGTGGCCGCGCATTTCCAGTTCACTACTCCTCGAGTGGACTTGCGATATTGGATAACCCTGACAAGGGGTTATTGGACAATTCCTATCGCACTATTTTCTTCGTACACTCATAGTTCTTCATGACCCAATAATTACCCTTTCACCCCCTTTTACAGAATGGCTCGGGGCAAATATCAAAGTCAATCAGAAACTGTGTCAACTTGGGCGAATTGTCTTTAATCTAAAGAATCGACTCAAAAAGTATACTATAGTAGCTCTCGCCACGACCACGCTTTATGAATTGCCAGAACTCTATAAGCACTGCCCGACAAAGTGTCCCATATAGTCTGCCTATGTGATCGACTAGTCATCTCATATGACTTTATGGCACTTGAACTTGCCATGAATCGCATCACACTCCAGTCACTTTGAGACGTCACCTCATGTAAGCAACTAGGGGCCAAGGCTATGTTAATCCAGTTCACTTTAATAGGGTTCAAAGTTGTCACTACAACCTATTTGGATAGAACAAAGCACAAAAATGAGTTTTAGAAACTCAAACGATAAATGTGATTATCATATATGAACAATTAACACAATGTTATTGCTTCATATATTATAATCTAAAGTGTGCAAGTTCCATGACACTTCATGGCCATATTGTCTAAATGCAATAAAAGCTTGGATAGTGGATATACCATGGATCCATTTATTCCAACTTTATGAATTGCCTTTTCTTTCTATTCATCGTTATTCCCAATAACATGAATTTATCTAAGTACATAACTAGATCTACATCTAGTGTTAGACTCTTTAACTTGAAAGATGCTCCCACTTGTTATCACAACAACCACGTGACAAGTATGTTGGTGAAAGGGTCTACTATTAGATCCTTATGAGTCACCTTTTCCTCATCACCATATACTAAGACTCTATTTTTAGAATCTTCAATGATTGACACTTCAATAATGCCTTTTATCTATTCGCTTTTAGTATAACAAAAGTTAGCCTAAGATTCTGTCAGGTCCTTATAGGTTTGGAAACTTGGGTTTGTGTAACATTTAACACACAACTAAGTTATCATAACCAAACACCTTAATGAACTCATAGTCCTCCTCGAAAAACTCATGAATATTCTTGAAGGCTATCCAATGACTCTCATATGGATTAATTTGTTATTGACTTGTCATGCTCCAAGCATACAACTTATCAAGGTATGTGCATATCCTGGCATATACGATTGGTCTAATGGCGGAAACATTAGCAACCATGTGTATCCTTTCTCATTTATCACTATAGATTTTGGATACCTACTCCAAGTTTTTCATCTAGAAATGATTTCCCAAACACTCCTCCACGGAAGGCAATGTCAGTAAATCATTCCCTAATGATTGATATGTCTCTTACATATAAGACATGGAAGATATTTTACCTCAGATACGATATGCTTCTTCCAAATCTTTCATCTAGAAATGATTTCCTAAACACTCCTCCACTGAAGGCAATGTTAGTACATCATTCCTAATGATTAATATGTCTCTTACATACAAGACATGGAAGACAATGTGCTCCTACTAATCTTCATGTCCATACATGATGATTATAACTCCCACTAACCTTTATGTCCATACATGATAGATTTAGCTCCCACTTAATTTTATGCATAAACAATTCGAGAAAACCATTCTCTCTTGTTATGCAATGATTATTACAACCTCCCAAGCGCTCTCTTAGGATCACACATTGATCTCCTAAGTTTTGTACGACAACTTGTCCACTTCTAAATTCCCATTTAGAGAGGTAACTTTAAAACAACTCTTTGTCACTTGTCATACACTTTCAATGAGGTGTAAATGCAATAATCTTGGATTTCAAAGATGGTTATATTTAACTTATATATAATCCATTACAATAAAGTTTTATTCACCCTGGGTAGGTCCAAACTTCCCCAAGTAATCGTATTGAATTCATCTTGTATCGTATGGCTTTCTTGTAACAAATTTGAATTGGAAATAGTAACCGCCAATCTATAAATCATAGTCTTATTACTTTCAAAAAGTAGATATTTTTGCTATAAGCTTCTACCCTTGGATGACTTAAGAACATTTTATCTTGTCTCTTTTGTTTGTGGTATATTTTCTCGCACTCTATCCTTTTGAAAAACGCGTCTATTTTCACCAAGGATAGCACCATGAGCCACAAACAGTTTTGTTTCTCTAGGTTTAAAGGAGGAAAATTCTTGTAAGGATAGCTTCATGAGCTCTATCCTTCAGTCACAAACAGCTTTGTTCTCCAGGTATAAATGGGGCAGGATGCTCGTATTAACTTTGAGTGATATGATTTATAGTAAACTTATTTGTTTAGACTTTAGTATTCTAGCTTCTCTATAGACTCACTCTATTTAAGCTAAATACTTGGACTCTTATCTATGTCTTGGAAACATTTAGGGTTCTTAACCCTTCCATAACTCGTATGGAGTCACATTGGCGTTTACAAGATCTTATCTTGGGGATTTATATGAATTGTAAATGTCCAAGTGTGAGTTCGTTAACTCATTTTGACTTGTGTAACTGATCTTTCTTATATCAAATAAGTTTTGATGTTTAGTCACAATCCAAAGTGAGAATCCCATTCTTAACTTTGGTTTACTCATAATGATCCAATCATTATATGTTTCATAGGATCAATTAGTCATTATACTTTATGTTGTATGATACTAACATTGCATGATAAAAGGTTTAAGAACATCGAAGTAAATTCCATAAGTAAAGTGACTTGGGTTGAAAACCAAGTCACCTTTTTAATACAACCATTGTTCAAAAGTAGGAATTCAAAATACTTTCCATGTCAAAACATGGAAATGAAATAGTTCAACAAACCAACAATCAATAATTAAATAGAAGACAAATAGCTAGCAAAACATCGCCAAGCCATCATAGGTCTCCTCTACGTGGTGGCTACCCTCGCTTCCTTGTAGATCCTCATCGGCTTGTTTTGCCTTGTCCTTCTTCTCATGCCCTAAATGTAATAAAAAAGGGTGGTGAGCATCACAACTTGTATCAAAATACCAAAGTTGAGATGAATATCAATAACATAAACTTTGGGAAGAACTATTACCAACTGAAAGAACCCATCCATCTTTGATGTCTCCCAAGTACTTGGAGCAATTACGCTTCCAATGGCCCGTGCCATTACAATAATGAAACTTGTCTTCGGATGCGGCTCCCTTTTTGCCTTTGGAAGAGCTATTCATAATAGCCTTTCCTTTGCCTTGGTAGGAGTGAGTGGGCTTGCTTCCCTTGCTTCCAGTTTTCTTGAACTTCGCCTTGCTCTTGACACTAGTTTTATGCCCGTGCAAAAAATGCACTGGTCATAATAGGCGTTATTCATTAGAGATAAGAGCATGTATATGAGCGTAATTAAGTGTTCAATGAACTTATTTACTTCTTTTCGTGTTTACTTTGATGTCATAAGTAATAGATCTGTGTAGTTCATTTTTTTTTTGTATTTTGTCTCGCTTTTTGTTTCATGCATGTAAGTATTTAGGTTACTTTGCAAAATTTGTCATATTTTGAAATTTCTTTGATTTAGGGAGAGTTTTTATACCATTTCGAAATTTCATTGTTGTTTTCTTATTTAGGCGTTCATTTACTATTTTATTTTTGTAAAAACAAATATAGTGTTGTATTTAGTTAGTGGGCTGATTGCTTGTATCTTGATTGAATGTTGATTTTTTTATTTTTCATATTTTCGATGATCATGAAAATTTTATGAGATAAAGTTTGTCAATTTTTTTTTATCATAAACGATCATCATGGAATAATTTTTTTATTTGTGTCTGTAGTTAATAACAAAGATCTGATTAACATTTGGCGATTTTGAATGAATTAACTCTTTGGTTCATATACCTACTCATAAGACTCTTCTTATGATCTACTAATTAAGTCTTTGATTAGTTTCCAAGAACTAGTTCATGCAAACTATATAAAATAAAGATAAGAAGAAAACTTGTTTCCTCACATTGGTTTTGGATGAAATGGGCACAAGAGTAAGACGCCTTCTTACTCTTGTTCTTGAGCTTAAGATGGAGGGATGATCTTCCTAGTTCCAAGTGTAGGAACACTCCAATTAGTTGCACCAAGACACCCCCTAATCACTCAAATATTGATATACTAGAACAATATAGGAGTACTCTTAAAATGCATGCAACACTTCAAAATTACTACACTAGTAATATAGTGTCAATGCTTGAACAATATTTCTTATGAAACTTCTTAAGTTTCTTATGAATATTTGATTTCTAGTGAGAAGTTGGAGTAGTAGAAAAATGAGATGATCTAGTGATTAAACAAGAGGAAAACATCCTCTTATTTACCTCACAAAGTCGGCACCCCCTTGGGAAGGAAGGGCATGCTTTTACTTTTTGTCTTAACAAGGTGGTAGGGTGTCTATAGGCATTTAGGGTAGTAATCATGGTATTTAAGCTTTGATTAGAACATTTAATCAAAACATAAACCCTTCCCTACACCTTGCAAAACCGGTGCACCCATGTTAACATGGGTGTCCATTTTATTTTGTGATTTTGTCAATTGTCACATATGTGACATATGACACGTGACATGAACTTATCTTATAAATGTGCATTTAACTAATTTAAATGCAATTTCATAACAAATAAATTAAACTCAACATTTTAAGTAATAATTTATAATCATACATATATAAATGGGTCATCTCATATTTGGTTAATATAATCTACAACTAATTGTAATCATAATCAACCAATCATGCTTATCTCAAATGTTTCATAAACATTAAGCATTCTTAGTAATATAAAAATTAAATTACTAAATTGAATCTTATTTAATCATATTACAATAAGATATAATTCTCACTAATTATATAAACTTGTTCTATGTAAAGGATTAATTAATCTGCATCGTTATACAATTACTTAATATTCTTGATTAGGGAATCTTCCTTTCGGTGAACCTCAAGGGATCAACTGATCACCACCGTCATACGAAAGTAACGTCAAACTCTAGTACGTCAATCATTACCGATTAATGTGGACCAGTTGAGTGTAATGTTAATCATCCCTTTCTATTCTTGTTATTGAGATTTAATTAAGTGATCGCACTATTGTTGATGATACTTACTCCAACAGAACCAACGTTCTTTAAGCCGAAAGACATGACGTTGTAGTAGTACAGTCCTCGCTCGGTCATGAAGGCGGTTTTATCTTGGTCAGCTGGATGCATCTTTATTTGGTTGTACCCGCTCCAGGCATCCGGGAAAGTTAACATTTCATGTCATGCTGTGGCATCCACCATTGCGTCTATGTGTGGTAGGGGGAACGGATCTTTAGGGCACGCCTTATTTAGATCTGTAAATCTATACACACCCTATTATTTTTCTTCTTTGGCACCACCACCACATTGGAGAGCCATTCTGCATACTTCACTTCCCTGACGTTTCCTGCAGCCAGCAGGTTGTCTACCTCCTGATTGATTATTTGGTTTCGTTTGGGAGCGAATTTTCTCCTCTTCTGTTGAATGGGGCAGTAGCTGTTGTCCACATCCAGGCAGTGCGTAATAACCTTAAGGTCTATTCTTGTCATATCATCATGGGACCAAGCAAAGCAGTCCATGCTAGCTTTTAATAAATGAAATAGTTCTTGCCTAATATTACTTGTACAGTCTGATCCTACCAACACTTTCCTCTCTGGGTGCAGCACATCCAAGTTTACTTCGTCCAGTTCTGCCTAAGGTGGTTCCACGTAATCTTCTTGGATGTGTTGGCTCTGTAATTGCTATGCTGGCGGACATGCTGTGGTCTTTAGAGCGTCCTTTTAGAAGGTGCGCGCTTCCTCCTGATCCCATCGTTTTTCTTGTACCCCCCAAGGCGTGGGGAACTTTATACACTGGTGGTACGTCGACGGGATCATCCTCATCTCATGAATCCAAGGCTTGCCAATAATTACATTATAAGTTGAGGGACCGTCGATTACTAAATATCTTACCTATTTGTTAATTCCCCCTGCGAAGGTGGGAATCATGATTTATCCAAGATAATGCTTTGTTTCCCCACTGAACCCTACTAGCGGAACAACCTTTTGCGCCGGTTCTTTCTCATCGAAGCCCATTTTACTCAGTGTTTTCAGCATGATAAGATTGACCGAGCTTCCTCTATCATTAAGGATCTTCTTTACTAGGCAGTTTCCAATGGATAGCGTTATTATCAAGGCGTCGTGGTGTTCTCCTGCTTCGCGTGCGTCTTCTTCGTCGAATGTTACTGCTGGGTGGTCTAAGCGCTGGATCCTGTAGGACATTTCTGGTTTGTCTCCCTTTGTCTTCATCGAATGTCGCTTTGCTGCTGAATAGGTCAGCCCGCACAATTCTGAGCTACCTGTAATGACATTCACAGTTCTAGAGTATGGAGGGGGTGGTGAAGGCAGAACCTGTTCGGCAACGTTTACTTTGCTGGATCTTGTTCCCCTTGGTAGCAGATGGTCCAGACAGCCAGCATCATCTAGGTGGCACACCTTTTTTCACAGGCCAACACAGTCTTCGGTGTTGTGTCCGATGTCATTGTGGAAATCACATTTCCTACTTGCATCCCTTCTGTCTGGTTTCCTTCCAACTGCCTTCTTGGGCCACCTTACTCGTCCGCCCAGTTCCCGAAGTGCCTTTATCAACCCTGCAAGACTGATGGAGAATCCATACTCACTTACCTTTGGAGGGAGGTTGGGGTTGTTCCTCCAGTCTGTATCTCATGTTACTTTGTTCACAACGTTCTTGCTGTAGGGCTTGGATCTTTCACTCCTTCTGTCTGTGATGGCTTGTCGGTTGGATCTCTCGTGATCACAAAGATCCCTCCTATGCTTATATTCCTCCAGTCGGATTGCTTCCATTGCCTTTGCCTGTACATCGTCGAAGGTAGCACATGGATACTTGGTAAGATCCTTGTACAGGTCGGAGTCTTGGTAGAGCCCCTGGCGGAATGCTTTTATTGATGTGGCTACGTCGCATCTGGGAATGGACACCTTCTCTTTGTGGAACATGTTTAGGAAGTCTCTCGTTGATTCCTCAAGTCTTTGCACCACCCGGTATAGGTCACTGGTTTGCTTATCAGGCTTCATGTTATTGGCGAACTGCAGATTGAATGTATTGACCAGGTCGGCGAATGAGTTGATGCATCCGTTTGGTAAGCTAACAAACCACTGCAACGCTGCCCCTGCTAGTGTGGACCCAAACCTTTTGCACATGCTAACAAACCACTGCAACGCTGCCCCGGTTACTGTCACCACCATCATCTTTTGTTTTTACTGGTTGATATGATCAAGGGGATATGCCGTTCCATCATATATGGTCATATTGGGTGGCTTGAATCCTTTGGGAACATTGACGAGGGCTATACTGTTGACGAATGGGGAATCAGCATAGCACTCATGGGCTGCTTTCTCCATTGGCGCTGGCATCCCTGGCACTCTGCTAAACAACGCCCTTATTTCGCGTAGTTGTTGCTCCACCAGACTACTTGTTCCTGCAGAAGGGTTAGAGGCAGGCAAAAAGAATCCAGGAGGAGGATTTGAACCTGAAGTTAGCCCTGGGGTATAACCCATCTGGAGGTTATTCAATGGTGTAACATTGATGATTGACCTAGGCTGCTCCGCTGGTGTTTGTTGGAGTCCTGTTCCTGCACCAAAAAGCATATTAGATGCAAAAAAACTTCCAACCGAATGATTACCTGCTACTGATGGTAGGGTGGTGGGCGTCTGTATCAAGGATCTTGTCGGCTCGATTCTCCCTAGGTCAAATCGGGTGACCAGATCTTGTGGTACCACGCGACATGGTGTCTCGCTCCTGGTGCGAAGTGGCATGGGGCTGCTGGATAACAGATGGCTCGGCCACGACATCGACCCTTTCTTTCAAGATCTTTTTATCCGATCCTGTCGCAGACCTTCAACATCTCGGCGCAAGTCGTTCATCCCTTGGAGTAGCGCTTGCAGTGCATCTGGTGGCATCGTTCCTGCAGAAGGCGAGGTTCCTGTTCCCTAGCCCTTTGCTGCAGTTCCGATGGGACTACTCTCGCGGTTGGTTCTTCTTTGGCCCGGTGCCGCTGAAGTCTGAGTGATTTGCCCTCCTGACTCCATTCTCTTCTGGGCGGGTGCTGGCCTAGCTCCTCTGATGCAGTCTTGACGGGTGCGCTGGAAGTGGCTGCTCGTTTGCAGTACCCTGGCTGATTGTAGCTCCTAATGAGATGGATGGTGCTTGGCTGGCTGGCGATAGCGCTGGTGTGCTCTGCATATTGGCGGAACTTTGGCTGGAACTTGACATTCTTGAATGATTACGTTGGTTTCGGCTGAACTATGACCAGTATGCCCCACGGTGGGCGCCAAATTGTTTTGGTAAAAAACAACCAAAGTCGAGTTTTCGTAGTTGGGTCAAAGTGGCCAAGATGATTTTGCCTTGCGTCGGGTATGGGTTGCGAATTAGTATGTAAGGGAAAAAAAATAAAAGACGATAAGGAAAATGAAGTAAATGCTAAGAAATAAAGGACACGAAGAATTGTTGAGGCGGAAAACCCAAATTAAGAAAAACCGCGGGGGGAGTCAGAATCCCGCCAAATAGTGTACTAAATCTCTCGAGGAAAATGGTGATGAGAAACCGAAGGAATAAATACAACCGATCTAAAGACCAATTAATATATGTGACTTTGAATTGATGGAGGATGAAGTGATAAAGTAGCTTGAATGAGGTGTATTGAATATCTTTCTTCCCTTTGCTCTCTTGCTTTTATAGCCTCTGGAAACCCTAAATAACTTCCAAGGCTCCTCCAACGTTATTCTGCTAGAAAGGCTCAACTTCCCTATTTTTGGGGGAAGTGGTTATTGACTGATCTTCTGTTCCTGCTGCAGTGTTTCCTTAATGTGATATGTTCCGCCTGCCCAGCTCATGCATCCGCCTGACTCTTGTACTTAGACCTGGCAAAACTGACCCGACCCAAATAACCCGACCCGATAAGGCTGACCCGAGACCCGAAAGCGACCCGGAATTGCCTGACCCGAGGATGACCCGAAACCCGAATTGACCTGACCCGACCCAGACCCGACCCGAACATTGACTGACCCGAAAGAGACCCGACCCAAAATAACCCGACCCGAAACCACCGACCTACACACGACCCGATTTGAAATGATCCTAAATGACCCAATTTATTGTGATTAGGGGTGATAATAAGACGAGACGGCCACGTGCAGCTCAAGCTCGGCTTGGTCCAAGTCGGCCCGTGCCAGTTTGCCTCGACACGAGCTTGACTCGAAAACTAACTTGATCATTTTGACGTGAAAATGGTCTAAATAAATCGGATATGAATCTAAAATAACCGGACCCAAAATGACCCATACCCGAAATGGCCCAGACCCGAAGTGGCCCAAACCCGAAACTGACCCAAACCCGAAAGCGACCCGACCCGACCCGACCCGAAAGATTGAGCAAACCCGAGTTGACCCGACCCATATCGACCCGACCCAAACCCGACCCGTTTGACCCATTTGCCAGGTCTACTTGTACTCACCAATGGTAGCTTGCCACGTCACCCATATATTATGTAGGTAAAAATAACCCAAACAATGTATATTTGACCTGTTTTAATTTTAAGACGGATATATCTGTCTAAAGAGAGATATATTATCCTCAAATCCATAATATCATTTTTAAATAATTATTGCCTATGGCAACAATATAGAACTACGTAAAATATAAACGGAATCATTTTTAAGGAGTTGCAACTTGTTATCACCACAATTGAAGTTCTGACTAGGGCCCTAATTTGTGGTAATTAGCCAATAAGGCACTAAGAGTAACGATGTCCAGTGTAGAGAATTAACCAACACGACAGCTAAAAGGACTTCACCACGCACTCATGAATCATGATGTCCCTAATTGCGACATGAGTACCGTATAAAGCAGTCATAGTAACTTTCAATTAATGTGATTAGTTAAAGTCTACAATAATGTCGTAAAGATTTATTGGTCTTCATTAACTAATTTGTGCATGAGTCATGAGACTCACCATTTAACCTTCTTTAGTCTTCATAGAAACTTTTAGTTGGTCTTGTTTCAAAAGGATCATTTTGATCTGAAATAATAAGACGGTATTTTGTAACTACTTTACAGTTAAATGTAACCACCATTGAAAACAAGTTGATATAAGCTGTGGTTACATTTTATCAAAAAGCGACAACATAATCTCGTCTTATTTTTTCAGACGAAAATGGTCCGTCTGAAATAAGAATTTGCGTTCTTCCTTCGTATTGGAGAATTCTAAATCCACTTGCTAGTTGCTTCATTTTCGCATAACGTAATAACAAAACCCGAAATCCCGTTTGTAACTCGTCACAAATTATAAAGTAAAAATATAACTAATTTTTATAACAAAATGTAAAACAAGACTATTTGACCAAAATTTCAGTTACTTTATTTTCTCGGTAGGTGTTTGACAAGTAATAAGCTACCTGAAATAAAAGGTACTCAGGGTAGCATTTGAGAAATAATTCGGATTTATTTCATTTTACTTTTTTTGCCCCCTTCAATTTATGATATTAAATACTTAAAATATTCATCTATGTCATTTTACTAAAAGTCAGCTACATTTTCAGCTAGTTTGTCAAACATTTTCTACTTAATTAGCTACCTTATAAGCTTTTAATTTTCAGCTACCTTATCAGCTAGATTTTTAATTTTCAGTTAGGTTTTAAGTTTTCAGGTACCTTTTCAAGTACCATTGCCAAACAAAGCCTAACTGTGAAATAAAAATTTAAAGATAATTACTTTTCATTATAAAATAATCTCATTTTGTTTCTCGCGATTTGTGAGGTGTGACCCATCATTGCACATCGTTTATCATAAAATGATCACAATTATCGAAGATGTCTTAATCTACGCTAATGGTTAAGACGAAATTATTACAGATAATAAGTCTCAAGTTCGAATGTCTCCTCCCTTATATTATAATGCGACTAAGTACATTTCGGTAGAGAAAAAAAACTTGGGACCCATTACCTTTTTGCCAAGTTTTGGCAAGTAACCAAATAAGCTAATGTAAAATGTCTACCTGAAAGGAGAAATTACTCATTGTAACATTTGAGAAAGATGCTATCTGTTTTATTTCATTTTACCTTTTTGCGCTTTGAATTTACAATATGAAATATTTATCATATCCATTTATGTCATTTTACTACAATCGGCTACATTTTCAGTTAACTTGCCATTTTTTTGTTACTTAATCAGCTCATAATTTCCAGTTATCTTATCAGCTACTTTTTTAGGTTTCAGTTAGTTTTTCAGATTTTAGGTACCTTTTCAGGTTTCAGCTAACTTTTCAGTTAGTTTGCCAAGCAGAGACATAATCAATAAAATATATTTATTTGTTGCCCCCACAGCTAGACCTGTCAAACAGGTCATACGAGCGAGTTACGGGTTCAGTTACTCCGGGTACGAGTTAAATATAGGCCGGGTCAATTTTGGGTTCGTAAAATACGGCTTTGTACGGGTCGAGTTTATACGGGTTTTGGGTCGGGTTATGGTCAGAAATGGGTATATTACTGTCGTTTTACAAATCTTTATTTTCTTAAATTTTAGTTATTACAGTATAATAATACTTAATTTTTATAACTATCTAGTTTGATACATGATACTAGTAAGAATAAATATTTTTTTTCTAATATATATAGACATATAGTATCTCCAATTCATACGAAATAATGAACAGATCAATTGTTACACGTGTGTGATAAATAGTGACTATATTTATATGCTAATAATTTGATTAATTAATCATATGGTAGAACTATGTTTTAAAAACATATATAAGCATACATTATTTCAAAATTATAAAAGTGATATTACTTTAATTATTTTATAATGGTTTAATTTGCTTTAAATACTAAATTTTAATAATTTTTTCCATTGACGGGTCGGCTCGGGTCTTGACCCTAAATGCGCGGGTCATTATCGGGTCGAGTTATTTTTCGGGTTTAAGTTTTTTTGGGTCAGGTTTGCCCGGGTTATTTCCAGGCGGGTTTCGTTCGGTTTTTCTGATCGGGTCATCTTTTGACTGGTCTACCACTCCACCCATCCTCTATGCACTAAAAGATTAAGCCAATCTTGAAAATTTACCGCTCAAATTACGCAACTTATAAAGTGGGCCTAATATTTGTGCCTATTTAATACATACCTTGGGCTAACTTATAGTTCATATCACACAAATCATAAATATGGTCATGACTTTCGCAGTACACATTTTACTCATCTTAGTACACTATTGATAATTATACCCCTCTCATTTCTAATCTCATTTTTACTCTCTAATCTCTTTCTGATTTTTTTTCACTCTAATCTAATGACCTATCTTTCATTCATCATTATCTAAAGTTGTTGGAGGAAATTCTTCGAACCCTACGTTATCCTACCGGGAAAAAAAATCAAATTATGTTTTATACTTGTACTAAAGAAAGGAATTAAAATATAAAAAAATGAATTAGAGTATAGTACATTGACAAAAATAATTACAGTACATTGAGAAAAATAAACAAACTTGTACTAAACAAAGGAATTGAAATACATTACATGGTAAATAAATGGAAATTAGAATACGAATACAATACATTGTATTAAACAAATGAATTGGAATACATGCCGACCACCGCTACCTCAACCCCTTCACCCAACACATTATCAAAAGAAATTTAAAACCCTAATTACATAAAACGCTAATTAAAAAGCAATAAAGACATTAAACAATAGAATCTAGTAAATTTTATTAATATTAGATTAACTTATTAATTACCTGTTCGTCATTTGAATAATCGTTCATACTTGAATTTTTCTTTATGGAATAATTTGAAGAAGGTTAGAGAGAAGGTAGGGGGAATTAGGTTTGATGTGTTTTTTTTGTAAAGGGTAGCAAATAGAAAGTTGGGTGTAAAAAGTATTAAAATGAGTAAAAAACGTATTGCGAAAATAAACTCCGCTTAAATATTTTATTCATATTTTGTAATATACGTTAAGCTAAAATATCTTTATTATATGTATAGAAAATACAAATTAATACTAAAACTTATATATTTTTACATATTTTTCATTGTACGCATACGTGTATCTTAAATATCGAAGTATATTACTCCGATATTTCATACGTGGGCTGGTGTTTTGCAAGTTTGAAGGAGAAGGGATGTAAATTCATATAATTATGACAGTTTTACAACGTTTTATGCAACTAATTTGTTTGTATTTTAAATCGTTAATTAAATTTTTATACATTTAGCAAATATACTGGTATAATATTATTTAATTATTTACAAAAAACATTGAATTTGAAAAAAAAAATTGTTTCATTTACATTGTCAATCTTATTCCGCGGTAAAGTGTTAAATTTTATCCTTTCTGTTTCTTAATACTACAAATTACAATTATAAGTTCTAACCCAATGCATTTAAACTACTATTAATTTAATTGTTTATGAGGTATATATTTCTCTAACAATAATATAATCTAAAAAACCGTACAAATGCACGGATCTATATTAATTGTACTGTAGTTGACTAACAAAACCAAATAAGATGGAGCATTTTCATGACACAAGAAGTTCCACGATTATAAAAAAAACCGACTTCACAGTTTTGTCCCGTCAAAATGAATCTTTGTAAACAAAACCTTGATTTTGGAAAACTACCACCATTCCTAAACAATGTGTTTGTCTCACTATCATGTCGGCATAAACTAGAAAAAAGTCGCAAAACTTTAATTTAAGCACTGCAATTACGAGTAATTCAAAAGGAAGGATCTTTGAAAAATATCTGATATACTGATATCTCATTTAAGCCGATGTTTGATCATTCAGGTATTATATTATTCCCTCAATTCCGGTCATTTATTATCAATTTATTTTGTTATAAAAAAAGTAAGGAAATAATAAAAATGTGAGAAAAATAATGATAAATTAAAGTATTCTCTCACATGTCTATTCTCCATTTCACTTGTCCACTTGGCCATTTATGTAAAAGTTACTCAAAATGGAAATAAATAACAACTGAGTAATACATTTCAAAACAAAAATAAATAACAATTTACCGGGACGGAAGAAATACTTCTTATGAATTAAGAAATTCTAGTTAAAGTTGTGTTTTCTACATATAGGAAATGTAGCTAAAAATGTAGTCTTTGCCGGTTTCGAACTGGATAATATGTATAAACTGAATAATTACATTACCAATTAAGGTAAAGGGTAATGATAAATACAACCCACAGGGTTATAAATAAGAATTTAATATATTTCCTTAAGTAGAATTAAAGTTTGAATTTATGACAAAATTACGCGTATATTGATGTCATTAATGTTTATTTTAAGCTTTTATTTCCTGTTTTAAACCCTTAAATACAACTCACTGATTGTATATATTATTTTCCTTATTTATATGCGATAAGGTCATGAATAAGTGTTAGAGTTCTCTGCAACGGACTTATAGAAATAGGTGTGTGAGACCGGCCCTTAAATAAGTGACGTTCCACTCTAAAATCAATTGGTGATAGGAGGAGTAAGTTACTTACTTATAAAGTAGTTCCTTCATTCACATTTTATCAATATGGGATAATGCTTCCTCACACATATGGGAAGATACCTCAAAAAATAACTATAAGTAGTCAACAATATAGCTAGCAAGTCTAAACCGACTCGAGTAACGTGACCCGAACCCGAGAATATTGCAACCCAAAACCGACCCGACCCGAAGATCAGTGACTCAAACCCGGCCCAGACTTGACCCGACAGTGAGCCGACCCAATATTGACCCGACTAAATTGATGAGTTGACAACTATTACGCTTATTAATGATAATTATGAAAGTGATTTATTGTTCAAACTGATATGTTTGATATAATAATGAAGTAAATTAAACCAAATAATAATTAAAAACTAGATGTAATGGTAAAATATTGAAATATTGCGATAAAATAACCGGACTCGATAATGACTCGACCCACAGCCGACCCGACCCCATATGTCATTTGACCAGAAATGACCCGACCTGTTAACGATCTGACTCGAACCAGACTCGACCCGAAAGGGCAGGTTGACCCAATACGACTCGAACCCGATATAACCCGACCCGATTACCACATCTAGTCAACAATAAGGTTGAATAATTGAAGTGTTCTAAAGTTTAATACTAGTAAACTTTAAATTGTATTTATTCGTATATAAGCGTGATTATTGAACCCAAAAAAGGAATGATGGTGGAGCATCATGAAAACGATTGATACCCTCTAGTTATAGCACAAGTATTTGATTCTAAAGATGAGAAAAACACAGGATAAAGCACAATGATTTGTTTAATTTATTAATTGAGGTAGTAGACTTAATTTATAGATTGCTAATTGGTAAATGCTAATTGCTAGTATGAATGATTGCATGATGTAACTAATATACGATTATAGATTGCTAATATGTAGTGCGCCTAAAAAGGTAATTAGTCAAGTCATGAGTTGGACAATTACGTGTTAAATACTCACGTCGGGCGCTAATGACAAAATTAGTATCAACTAAGTTGTGGCTATTAGCTACTCTTTGGACGTGAATTTAAATGGGAACACAGTTTTTGTTAAATCCTAATACATTTGGTTTGGTAAATAAAATATGAGGTAAGGTTGAATGTTGAATTTAGTGTGGGCGGATTAAAATGGTCGGCCCAATATATTAACAAAAATGCAAATAATGAAGATGTGGCTAATGATGATTACTAGTACATGAAAAGAGCTTGTAATCATAATTAGCTACACTTAGGGGCCGTTTGGTTCGACAAAGGGAAACGGAATGAAGACAAGAAAGAGTAAGGAGAAGAAAGAAAAGGGATTACCCCTAAATTAACTACTTGTTTGGTTACAATAAAATGAGAATGTTCTCACATTTATCCATCACCTATTTTCTCAATTACACCATCCACCACCACCTTCCAACCACCACCATCGTTCACCTCTAGCAACACCACCGTCACCTCCACCAGAAATACGTCGGCGCCAACCTACTATTGCCGGCGCCACCTTCCCCCGACCACCAGACCTCCCGGCTTCCCCTCGTTCTTTAAAAACTCTTCTAATCTACATTATTAGATAATACAATTAAAGCTATTGAATACTTTAATGCTTGGATTTCTTCTCCCTCTATTTCAAATTTTGATTAATGCTTTTATGATAATACAGTAACAAAAATAATCAATCATTCCTTCACATCAGATTTAAAATTTTTATTTTTTCATATTTTTCCTCCTTCAAATAAGGGGGTTTTGAAATGAAAGGTCGACTACCACCGGTAGGAGCAGTGGATCGCCGGCGACGATTTTATCTGAGGGTATCTCCGGCGCGGTATCGGCCGTCTCACTGTACTCGGTGGTGGCCGCCTGATAGGACGTTGGAGGCGGTGGTGGTGAGTGATAAGGTGGGTGGGGGTAGTAGTTGTAGGCTTGTAGCAGTGACTAGTGAATGGGCAAGGGGAATGAAATTTCATTCCTTGGGGGGGTGAGGAGTAAGAAGCTAGAGAGATTTGGTGGTAAAGGAGGGGGGAAGGGAATGATTGAAATGACCAAACAAACACACACAAAGGGAATTATTAGATTTGATTCCCTTACCCTTTTCTAAATACCCCTAACCAAACAGCCCCTTAATCTCCTATTTCTCTTCCTTCTCCTCCCCTTTCGCCTTATACTACCTACCCTTCGCCCATTACCTCTTCCTACTCCTTTTCCATCTCTTTCCTCACCTTTTCTCCTTTTCTCCCGGCCCTCTCCCTCATCCTCTTGTTTTTCTCCAACATCGTTGCGTCCTAAACCACCGCCACCTCCTCCACCACCTTTTAGTCCTCGTGGTCCTCATTTTCCCTTTCCCCTACAGCTTCCCTGTCTCCCATCCTTCTCTTTCACATCCACTATTTTCTCTCCTCCACTTTCTCTTGCGTCACACCTCTTATCATTTTCTCGTACTCCTCCTTATTCTTCCGCCCCCCTTTTCTTGTTTATTCCATTCCTTTATCTCTTTCCTCTAATCGTTCGAATCCTTCCATTTCACTCTCCTTACCTCTTCTTCTTTCCCCTCTTTTTATTTCTCAACGTGCATCCCTTTTCCCTTCACACCATCCACATTTTCCTCCTTCCTCTTCTCCTCCTACGTCTTGTTCTCCTCCCCTTACCCCTCCCTCCTTCTCCTTCTCTTCGCTCATTTCCCCTCGTTCTCCTCTTTTCCTCTCTAACCTTGCCGCCTCCGCATCCTTTCCCATCTTCTAATTTCCCCTGTATCTTTTTCTATTACTCGCACCCCTTTTATCCATTGTCTCGCGCCTCCCCTTATGTTTTCTTTAGTTTCCCTGTACTTTTTCCAATAAAATGACGGTTATCTCCATTAACTGATACACTAACAAAAAGAAAGTTCGATAAATTTATTAAATTCTAATTTTTGAGTTGAGTTTTCTTATAATTTTTTATTTTTCATTATAATGACATCTATTCTTATTACTACTACTTTTCCCCGTTCTCTTCATATTACTTTTCCCCCCTTACCCCTTTTCTACTTCTCTCCCTTCTCCTCCCCCTTTTCATCGTACTGATCTCCATCCCCTATTTTCCCTTCCTCCTCCCCCACCCTACCCCTTTCCCTGATCCCCTTGTCTTCTTACATATCATCCATTTCCTCTTCACTTTCTCTCATATTACTCCTTCTTTCATTTATCCTCGAACTAGTCATCCTTATCTTTCCTTGGCTCTTTCTCAACCCATCCCTTCATTATTCTCTTTCCTTCAATCGTTCGCCATCCTTCAATTTCCCTCTCCATACCTCTCTTTATTTCCCCCATTTTATTTCTCATCCTCCATCCTTTTTCCCTTCCCCTTCCTCATTCTCCTCATTCTTCTTCTCGTACTACTTGCCCTCCCCCTTACCACTTCTCCTCTACCCATGTTCCCCCCCTCTATCTCTCTCTCTAACGTTGTCGTCTCCTCCCACTTTTCATTTTCCTTGTCCTCCTTCATGTTCCCGCTTCCTCCTCTTCTACTTCCTCCCAACCTCTTAGTGTATCTCATTTAGTTAAAGAGAGGTTTTCTCATTATTAATGTCTACTTCCTTTTCTTCTTTTTCACACTTTTGGGCTTACACTTCAAAAAAAAAAAATGACATCATGATTATGAGTGTTTCTAGTAACTGATATATTAATGAAAAAGGCACAATAAATTTCGTAAATTCTATTTTTTGTACAACCAAGTTTGTTTTTTTTATTTATTATTATAGTGACTTTTTTTGTGAAATGTAAGAACTTTAATTTAGCACAATAGCAACCTATTATTATAAGCTAAAAAAAAGGCTTAGCCTTGAAAAGCCATTAAGCCTGTCGATTTTACTATTTGGTGGGAATAATCTTTGGTCGAACATACCCTGAAATTTTGTGTCTTTCACCCCCTTAACTTAATGTACAGAACATGCAAGACAAAGAGAAACATCTACCTCCAAATCTTCATAGCACACCCTCCTAAGCTCATGTACTCTTAACTTCGTCTTGCTCGGTATTCATCTAAGTATAGTAATTTGACGTGGAAACGACTCAAATCCTACAATTGATATTAAAGCAAAAGAATACTTTCAAAGACGGAATTAGCTTATCAAATCACTTCTAAGAGTGGATAAATCATACGAAATCGTTCTAATCAAATGGAGGAAATTGTGCAAAGATGGATGGATGCCTACTAAAACCTTATCTAACTAATCAGCGGGTTCATCAAATAGTTAAATTGAGGATGATTAATTTCTAGATTGAATCTTCCCATGTTTCAGGATGATGCATATTCAATTAAACAATTTATGCTCTGATCTAAAAACGTATCGTATATTTGTTTGCAAAATGGTTTGACTATCCCGTGAGGTTTTTACTACATATCCATCGAGATGGTATAGACCACGACGTATCTCCAGAAAAATAGAACCCTTAGTCACTTTCATTACTCGCCCATGAGCTTTACACCCATAACCTTCAGACTTTAATTGAATAAGTGAGATTAGATTTCGTTGCAACTTTGGAACATAAGCAACCTTTTCCAAAGTATACACCACCCTATTTGACATTTTGATTTTGACCACCCCAACACCCATAACATCAACCGTTAAGTTATTAGCTAAACTCAACTTCCTAGTCACGCCTTCTTGGAAGTCATCAAAACCATCCTTCCGGGTAAAAACATAGTTGACACAACCAGAATCTAATATCCATTCTTCCTTGGAAGACATGTCATTCACATCCGTGACCACAAATATATCACTATCATCGGTAAGGAAACAACCATTGCTTCCTTCACCGGAAACCAAGTTGGTGTCGCCCTTATTTTCTTAATTCCCTCATTTCTTAGGACAAAACCGCCTAATATATCCTAGGCCACCACACTTAAAACACTTCACATCATTATTCTTGGAAGCTTCCTTGGATCGAGACCTGCCATGCTTCGATCCATCATCCATGTTAAACGATCAACCTCTCCCATCCCGAGCAACTGAAACTGTACCCATATTGTCGCTCCGTACCCCAGCGTTGTTCTTCTTCCTTGCATCAAAAGACAACAAATCTGTCTGTGCTTGCTTCATCGTGATGGTGTCTTTCCCATACAGAATAGTATCCACATAAGTCTCATGTGTGTCAGGGAGAGAATCGACGAGTAATAATGCCTTATCTTCCTCCTCAAGCTTTACCTCGATTTTCTTCAACTCGTCTAACCGTCCATTGAAAAATTTTACATGTCCAATTAAATTTCCATCATCCTCCATCCTCACACGATATAACCGTCGCTGGAATAACAACTTGTTGGTCAGACTCTTTGCCATGTAGAGTTTCTCCAACTTTTCTCTTATCACTGATGGAGAGTCGTCATCAAGAACACAATTGATGACTAAATCCAAGATTTACAATCTTTTAGTACTTGTACACTTGAATTGATGTAGGCCTCTTCCTAGTCGTCATCACTCATCTTTCCGGGCTTGCCACCGTCTCCTTTCAAGGCTCTAGCCAAGCCAATATGTACCAGGAGATCGTTCACCCTTCTTTGCCAAAGGGTGAAACTACTTTTACCGTCAAAATTTGGTACTGCGTAATATAACCTCATATTTGACATCC
The DNA here is from genome assembly GCA_022085475.1 of Heliosperma pusillum. Lineage (NCBI taxonomy): Eukaryota > Viridiplantae > Streptophyta > Magnoliopsida > Caryophyllales > Caryophyllaceae > Heliosperma > Heliosperma pusillum. The sequence goes on from JAIUZE010074981.1 coordinate 123,317, forward strand.
TTGCCGATTATATATCAGCCACCGGGCCAAGCCTAGTGGCTCTGATACCACTATTGGGAAATTAACGCCAATCTCCTATGCGGAACGGAAACAACCAACCGTAAAAATAAATATATGCAAGCAAAAATAAGAGGAGACAGTATTTAGGGTCAATCCCAGGGCAAAACCTTCCAAACCGGAAGTAAAATCCACTAGCCAAATCGACTAGAATCCACTATAAAAATAGTACCAGTACAACGTAACCATCTCGAAAAAATACCAATTCGAAACCCACAATAATATTAGATAACAATCTCTAGATCTTAGTAATATTAATCAGGGCGGAGCTACCTAGTTGCAAGGGGTAGCACTTGCCACCCCAAATCCAAAATAATCGGTACAAGATTTTAAATCTGCTACCCCTAAAACAGCCGGAATATGAGCAAACAAATATATACGGGTTAGTGCAGATAAAAATCATGGTAGTGTGTTTAGCACAGTGGGGGAAGTTATTGATTTGTTCTATGGTGAAGTTGTGTGTTCGAGACTCCTTTCAACCATTTTGCTTTTTTTTTTCTCTTTCTCACTTCCTTAATTATTTCCTCCTACCAATAAAGTCTGTTTCTATGATTTACTCCAATTTAATTTTCAAATTTTTTGGTGACGATATTTATCATTTGGATCACAATATTTATTATTAATTCTGTCTATGAATTAAGTATATGTTTTTGTTTCAATACTAATGAGTATATAAAAAATGTGCACTACGTCTCACAATAATCTTCTTAATTTGCAAAATTCTTCATATATTTTCAAAAGAGAAAGGCTCATTTAAAATTATAGCTAAAATAAAAATTCTTAAGTTATACGGGGTAACTTACAAGGTATATGAAGTAAGAAGGAAATAAAAGCTTGTTGGATTTTAAGATAATATAACGGGCTATTACGTAGCATTCATCATGTTATTGATTGTTTTTAATCAAACATTTTATGTCAAAACATCTTACGAATTGCGATTTCGAATTGTAAAGACAAGATTACACAGTAATTTTTTTTTGCTACCCCAAGTTTTATATCCTGGCTCCTCCCCTGATATTAATAAATGTCACCAATATATATTATGAAAGTTCATAGACCCTAATTAGACTCCTCTAATTAGTTACTAAATTACTTGTTAATTTAGTGTTTAATAAAGATCTATGTAACATGCATGCAAGTTAAAATGCATAATAAAAAGTAAGAAGAAATTTCCTTACATTGGGAAATTTTGGTTTATATGGGCACAACAAGAAACACCTTTCTTGTTGTTCTTGTGCTATAAAGAAATAGATGATCCTCCTTGTAATCTTCAAACTAAAAGACCTCCTTTTAGATGCACCCAAGAGAGAACCCAAACTTATCACTTAGTTTTTGACTAGAAAACACAAGTGAAAAGATGAACTAATATTAGTTTTTATTACTACTCTAGTAATAGGAAAATATTAGCATTTGAGAGGTTTTTAGAGAGATGAGGATTTTAGTGAGATAAGCACAAAAATAAGAATGAACAAGCAACCAAAATGAACAACAAAGTTGTCCTTTTAAGGACACTATGGTCCGGCCATCATGGCCTATGTGGCCTCTTATTTTTGCTTAAAATAATCCCATGCAAATTGGTTGAGTGTAGATGTGAGTAAGGTTATGATCATGTGTCATAAACATGACATGATAACAAGATGTAGTGTAATACAAGAAACAACAATCATCATGTTGTACACTACCAATTTTCGGCACCCACTAGTGTCATGTGGTCCATTTTGATTTTTGATATTTGTCCCACAAATACTTATAATCATATGTTTAATTATCTTGTATAATTAAGAGTTAATTTGATCATATAACAATTATATGACTCAAATTAATAAATAATATACACTTAACTTTTAAGTGATATTTTATCATTATATCAATATATAATGGGTCCCACAATGCCTAGTTAAATTATTTTACAACTCCTTGTAAATATAATTAACTAATCACCTCTACCTCAAAGTATATGCATAACCTCAACTAATTTAATGAGTTAACTATTAATCATTAAATTAAATCTTATTTAATCGTATTAAAATAAGACGTAAAATTTATTCAGTCAATTATCGTATAATTGACTAATAAACTTATCCGGAATGAGTTCGTAACTCAATTTCCAATAATTAACTCTCGTAACTAAACATATATCAAATATATATATAAAGTACTAATTAATATGTATCGTATACAAATAATTAGATTTCTGTTTGGGTCTCATCCTATAGGTGTGACCGAAAGGGGTCAGTTGATTACCGCCGTCATACGACAATAACGTCTAACTTTAGTCAGCTGACCGTTATCGATTTACGTTAATCAACTGACGTGGAGTATCATAATACTAGTCATCCCACTAATATTCCAAAATGAGATTTATAATATAAATGCACTATTGTGGAGGACACTTGCTCTTACATATTACTCTTAGAGTAACCTCTGACATTATTGTAAAATACCCGTTGTACAATCTCTCACACCTCAAACCCCGTTTTATTTGCCACTTTGTATAATATATATCTGTGAGATGATTCTTTTTCAAAGTAATTACACTCCTTTATATATCATTGTGAAGTGACGTCTTATTTTAATATCATAAAGGCACTTCACGATATCACACATATGAATTGATTAATTCTTTTGTTTTCACCAAATGTTAAAGCACTTTGCACGTAATGTTAAGCAAGTGCATTAACATCATTTAAAACCATCCTAATAATGTTACATGTACATTATCAATATTTGTACATGTTTAAGACTTAGCTTAATTAAACCTTGTGTTGGATGTACGTTTTCACCCAACAGAACGAAAATATGTCTGTGCCTAGTGAAGAATCGCGATGAGCAAGACCTGTCATCAAACTGATTTTTCAGTATCCAGTCTAGACGGACCTCCAGGAAAACAAGGAGTAGTTTGGGGTGGGTGTTCAAAAAGGGGACATTGCTACCCTTGCAGTATCATATGTTGGAAATAAGGGGCTTGTGAGCAAGTATTTTTCCTTCTCATTGTCCCACATTGGTAGTGAAGTGTGAGTTTTGTGGGTTTATATATGCCTTCACTACTTACACTATCACTAGTGGGTTAAGGGGGTCATTTGTAAAGACTCTGTGAGGTGCTTAATTCAGTTCGCGTGCCCGAGCCTGGCCCGGCCCGGTTCCGGATTTGGGATTTGGCAATCGCCTGCGGCGGGCTGTGCCTATCTTTTTGGGCCAAGTCCAAGTGGTATGTTTTGTTGTGTCCAGGTTCATTTCCCATGTACAGAACTGAGCCAGTCAAGTAACTGTTAGTGGGTGAGATTAATTCTCCCTATTTACAGCCTTGACTGCTGTGATTTAGGGACTGTTGAAGCTCCTCTAACTAGTATAATTTTTGTATAAATAGAGCAGTCTGCACATCAGAATAAACACAACAACATAACACTTCTCCTCTCTTCTTCTTCTTCTTCTTCTTCTTCTTCTTCTTCTTCTTCTTCTTCTTCTTCTGTCACAATACTTTTCTAGGTAGAGTAAAAAATCCGTTCCAGGTCTGTTAGTCTCGAGTGGGCGAGCCTGAAAGGCGACAGTAGTGTAATCCTTGGGGAACTACCGATCATTAGCTGATCGCCACCACGGTCGTACTGGAATAAGTTTTCAAGGCAGTGACTCTTTCCACGTTGATAAGGGTAAAGTCGCGTCACCTTAATCAAAGTAAAACCTAATTCACTACTAACTAATAGTCAGCGGTAAGCAAGGTATCTAATCTGTTAAACTAGGTTTGTCTCTTAAGTAACAATTTCTGGGTTTTGATTGTGGTTTCTAAACTAATAGCAATTAATAACAACAACTAAAGTAAACAATAACAACTAATAACAATAATAATAACAACTAATAATAAGCAATAACTAACTATAAGCAATAACAAACTAATAAGGTTGAAAACAATGAGATTAAAAGTTTAGGGTCTCAGGTTCACTAGGATTATTGTTCAGGGGTAGGGATAAAATCAACTATCATGCAATAAAGTTATCTAAGGTCACAAGATCGGTCGATTCAATTATGCCCTTTAGATCTACAATTTAACATGCGATCGCTATCATTAAACGAGTTCTATTCAATTATCGTAGCCTATCTTAGTCTTAACCCGGTCGGTGTCAATCCTAATTTGCGAGACTAGTTAATTAATCCTGACCAGTAATCAAGCAACTAGAATTAAAACGATAATCAAACGATAACCATGCAATTGCAATTCAATTAATTAATCTACCCCTTCTAACAATCCTAGATCCCCTTTCAACCCTAGAAAGGAATTTAGCTACTCATAACGATATAAACAACAACAATAATAATTAAAGTAAACATGAATAACAATTATGAAAGGATGAATGAAGAATAATTAAGGAACAAGAAGACAATTAAATAAATAACTAAGAAAGATTGAGAATACCGATTACAAGCTTGAACTAAAGACAATCGTCTTTGATGAATAAAATCCGGAGGCAAAGTAAACTAAACTAGGGTTTCTGAATTAAAGCATAAAAGCATTGAAAAGCATATGAAAAGTATGTATAATTAAGAAAGGCGAGCTTTCTTTTTATAATACAAAAGATCCTACTAATTAGGTTAAAATTAAGGAAAACACGAAAAAGCCGCCGAAATATAGCTTGCTCGATCGAGCAAGGCACTTCTGCTCGATCGAGCAAGACCTGACCACGGCTCGGTCGAGCAATGCTGTTCTGCTCGATCGAGCAGACCTTCATTTAGCTCGTTTTCTTCGACTTTTCTTCATTCCTTCTCTTTTCTTCCTCGATTTCCGTGCCTAGCTTCTACGATCCAACTCCGCCATGCTCCATATCATCTCAAAAAGCTCCAAATGCATCCAATCTGCATTAAAACATAACAAAAGCGGCAGAATCGATATTCTAGCTAAAATAGCATAGAATAAGCAAGGAAAGACGGTAAATCGAGTTATTTGTGACTAGGGGAAGCATAAAATATGTATATAAATAGTGATCATCAAACTCCCCCAAACCAATCCTTTGCTTGTCCCTAAGCAAAGCACTCAACACTATACAAGGACAAACATACAAATGGTGAATGAAAAACTCAAAGCTAATGTCAATGCACATACAAATCCCAAGCTATCCATATCTATAACAAAGTAATGACTAAGTTGTACCAATAAAACAAATTCAAAGGTACGGGAAAGTAGAAAACGCAGCTCATATTCCAAGATTTTACATGATACCGTAGTATAGACAAAAACCAAATACCTTTCAATCTTGCAAGGCTCAATTTTTCGGATTCTCGCGGATTCACTCAAGCACTTATAAGTTTATGTAAAGGTGAGTTTTGTGAAGATAGAAAGAAATAGAAACACTCACTTCAACTTTATGAAACATGCATGCATTCTAATGTGATAGTAATTTCCCCAACAAATATGCATTCGCTATAAAGTACATGAATCAGGACAAAAAGGGAGGCTAATGGGTGAAGGTATAGAAGTGGATTGTGCCAAGGCACGTTTGGGAATGTTGGGCTAAGATCGGTAATCGCAGCGACACTTTGCCAAAACAAATCTACAAGACTAGCACAAATCAACACCGACTAGAGAAATCATCTTAAACTTTGACAATGCAGGAGAGATATCGAATTTGCTCTTTAAAAATGCATTAGACTCTAGTAAATTCCCTTTCATTTTCCCTTGAATAACTCAATGAAGCAACATATTTTTTTTTTCTTTTTTTCTTTTTTTTTTTCTTTTTCTTTTTCATTTTTTCAAATCAAATCCTTTTTTTTTCTTTTCTTCATCATTTTGCTTCATAACTTTTTTCAACAAAGGGAATAAATGACACAATTGCCAACATACTTGCTACACCCAATTTGATATTCTTTTTCGGAAATCCCGACCCAACCATAGTAGACAAGTAGATAAGAAAAACATGCAACTGCGACTGTCCCGATAAGGTAGGCAAATTCTAGGAATGTAGCTATTAGATAGGTTATAAAACAGGCTATAAAAGGCTCAAATTGGCTGAACATAAAGAACTCAATAATAAGGGTATAAAATCAAGTCTTTTTGGCTATGTGAGGCTTATTTGAACAAAAAGAACCACCTTTCCTCATGCACTTATCAAACGAACGCGTATAGTATCAAGAAACGAATGTCACACTTATGCAATTTGATGTTACACATTTCACAAGGAGTACCACACTCAAGCCTAAAACAATGAGACCAGTTTATTGATGTTCCTGGCCTAGGAAGCTCTAAAGACCTCAGAATTTTAAGTGGTTTACCAACAAAAATCGCCAAATCTAATTAGCATAAGGTATGTCAAAAACGGTCAAGACTCGTACTATGAGCTTTGTTTTCAAAAATAGCAAGTCAAAACAATGTACATGGATAGCTTATTTGGGATTCAAATGCAGAAACAATGCAAATTATCATCATTGTTATTCAACTCACCAAGACTCGACCTAATAAAATAAAAAACATGTTTTTGGATTTTGTAAATTTTTCAGTTTTTATGGATTTTTTTCTTTTTAAATAAACTAAACACACAACATAAATAAAGACTCTCCCCCAAACCTAAATGTCACAGTGTCCTCATTGTGACGCTAACAGCACAACATCACACAATCAACCAACAACAGCAACCTAAAGGACACTACTAACAAAAGGGAAAAGGGCAAATAGCGAAAAGAAAGTACAATAAAAGAAAGTACAAGGATAGATAATACCAGCTGTATAGACATAGCTTCCCCCAAACCAGCTGCAAAATGGGGGTGTAGTGACCAGCTGCCACTACTGTGCCTGATCATCATCATCATCATCATCATCACCACGCCACTGAGCAGCACCAGAAGAAGAAGCCCGAGTTGGGTCACCAAACCCACCAACTGGAGCATCCGGTTGGATAGGAGTATACCAAGAACGACCCAGGCAACCATAATCGTGACTAAACTCCTGGGAAAACTGCTGAGGAGTCACCCCATAATTATCAAACACACCAGTCTCATCACCCGGACCTCGGTAGTAGCTCGGCGGAGTCCAACCAGCAGTGGCATTAAGATCAGTCCGCATAAGGTTCTCCCAAAGTCCCATCATCACCAAGTCATTGTTAATTCCTTGGTGAATCCTAATCTCCCTCTCTAAAGCTGGATCATAGGTGTAAGTAGGTGGATGGTAAGGGTAAGGAGCTGGGGTGGGTGTAAAATGTGGAATCGGGGTGGTGGTAGCCTGAGTAGAAGTAGAAGGAGTGATCCGCCGACGAGGTTGACGGTTCTCGGCTAAAGTAAAAACAAGCTCAGGGGGAACCACATAAGAACGAGGGGGAGGGGTAGGTCCAGTCTCAGGATCATGGGTAGACAACCGCTCCGTAGAAGGGAGACGCTTATCGGTATCAGGAAGAGCTATCCACTAGGTCCCCCGTACTCGCCACTGAAATCTATCGTTTGCTAACGCATTTATCCAGCAAAAGGTGTGGCGCAAGTACTCCTCGTCCACTCTAGGGGCATGAAGCGGGGTCATTGGTGTGTATCTACGGTCGCCCCCAAACCCAGTAAGTCGCCTAGCCAACCTAGTGACCCAGGCACCACAATCTAAGGAAAGCTGGGTAGCGGAAGTGATTCTCCATAAAGCAAAACACACCAAACCAACCGGATTGAAATAAAAATTATTCTCATGCATGGGGTTGAGGGAAGATGCAAGTAACAAAAGCTCATGAGAATTAAGCTTACTTAGATCCTTCCTAGCAAATAAAAGGAGGCTAAAGAAACGCAAAAACAACCTTAGACAAGGATGTTGCACATCATTGACCGCCATAGCATTAACACGTGCCTCAGGAAGACCCGTAAATAAACGAAAATATTCAACGGCTTGAAAGCCGGAAGGAATAGCATCAAAAGAATCATCGTTGCCGACAGAAAGACCCAAATGATTAGCCAATTCGGCATAGGACAACACAAAATCCCTATTAAGCAACCTAAAAGACACACTTTCATTGGTCTCGTCCCAATCATAGGAACTGAAAAAATCTAGTGTCAAAGGTCGGTAGGAAAGCTCATTAAGGGAATATAGCCTCCCAAACCCGATTCGGTGAAACATAGCAAACATGGCATTCCCAAAACCGAGTGAATCAAGAACGTTGGGGCACACACAGCGAGTAGGGTCCATAGGACGACCCATAAGCAAAGCAAAGCGTTCATGCTGCTCTTGTGTGTTGAAAACGATCCAAGGGTAATCGGGGTTACCCGGAATCGCCTCTACTTCGGGTTGTCGAACAAGACGCGGTGCTCTACGACGTTTACTAGTTCCTTCTTGCCTAGACATAGCTAATTAAAGTAAATAAAACACACAAACACAACTATATGCTCAAAAAAGACGGATTAGCAAACCTAACTCGAAAAACAAATTCAAATTGGGGTCTAAAACGCAAGAAAGACGGAGCAATTAGCAATGTAATAGTGAATAATTACTAAATAACAAAGCTAGGAAGCAACAACAATGAATTAGAAGCACAAATTTGAAGAAATAAGAAGCAAACCCTAGATTCACGATTTGGGCAAAATAAGGGAGCAAGAACACCGATTTCTTCACAAATTGAACATAAAACAAGTAATAGAATGATTGTTGATGCTAGATTGATGATCAATTGATGATTAGAATGAGTTTTCTTGAGTGTTTGAGGGAATAGGGGTGAGGGAGAGTGAAGAAGGGCGAAGATAAGAAGAAGAATGAGAAGAATTTTGGGGAAAACCTGATTTGAAGGCGTCAGGAACGGTCGGACCGGGCCGACTTGATCGAGCAGGTCAGGTCTGCTCGATCGAGCAACCTAAATTTTCAAGTTTTTTTGCCTTTGCTCGACTGGCTGGATATTGTAGTGCACGAAAACTCGATCGAGCAGAGCAACCCATGATTTTCAGCTTTTCCTCATTTTTCTCTTCTTTCCTCCTTTCTTTCTTTTCATGTCTTCATTATTAAAGCGATTTCCGATTGTATTAGCTGCAAATACTCAATAAAATCGTTAGAACGCTCCCTCACCGCACTCAATAAAGCACAACTATATTAAATATCCAAACTAAATCTAATTAAACTATAACATTAAGAAATAAGCTAATCGAAATAAAATTTACATATGAAATACAAGTAAATGCCGGGTTGCCTCCCGGTTAGCGCTGGTTTATAGCGGTCCCGCACGACCGTGTTACCTCAAAGTCATGGGGTTTTATAAAGAGTGAAGAGGTCGACGGCCTCGATCACTCCTATAAATGCTCCATCATAATAGATCTTCAAGCGTTGACCATTGACTTTGAAAACTTCACCCTTGTCGGTTTGTAGCGTAACCGACCCAAACTTGTTCACCTCGGTAACTGTGAACGGTCCCGACCATCTGGACTTGAGTTTACCTGGAAACAAACACAAACGGGAGTTAAATAATAATACTTTATCACCAACTTTAAATTCCCGCTGTAGGATATGCTTGTCATGCCATTTCTTTGTCTTCTCCTTGTAAACCCGAGCACTATCATAGGCATGCAATCGAAACTCATCAAGCTCGTTCAACTGCATAAGTCGTTTCTCACCCGCCAGTGAGGGATCCATATTAAGCTCTTTTATGTCTCACATAGCCCTATGCTCAAGTTCTACCGGTAAATGGCACGCCTTGCCATAGACTAACCGGTATGGAGAAGCACCAATTGGAGTCTTAAAAGCAGTTCGGTAAGCCCATAAAGTGTCATCAAGCTTACGACTCCAATCCTTCCTAGATTTACTCACGACTTTCTCAAGGATTAACTTAATCTCCCTATTAGAAACCTCTACCTGCCCACTTGTCTGCGGATGATAACTTAACCCCCGACGATGTGTAACGCCATATTTCTTCAATAAAGAATTAAGATGACGTTCATTGAAATGCTTTCCTCCGTCGCTAATGAGAGCACGAGGAACCCCAAATCGTGGGAAAATGATCTTCTGAAACAGTTTGATAACTGCTTTGGCATCACAAGTAGGAGTGGCTATGGCTTCCACCCATTTGGAGACATAATCAACTGCTACCAGAATATATTGGTTACCATGGGAAGATGGGAATGACCCTTGGTAGTCAATACCCCAAACATCGAATATCTCAACTTCCAAAATACCCGTTTGAGGCATCTCATGCCTTTGAGAAATGTTACCCGTTCTTTGACATGCGTCACAAGAACGGACAAAAGTAGTAGCATCCTTGAGAATAGTCGGCCAATAAAAACCCGACTGCATAACCTTAGCAAATGTCCTTGAGGGACCATGATGACCGCCATATGAAGAAGAGTGACAATGCGAAAGGATGGCATGTACCTCACCCTCTGGAATACATCGTCGATAAATGCCGTCGGCACATTCCCGGAATAGATAAGGATCATCCCAAAAATACCTCTTGACATCGTGTTGAAACCTCTTCTTTTGCTGATAGGATTGGTCGGGAGGCATAATTCCCCCAACCAAGAAGTTAGCATAATCGGCAAACCATGGAGTTTCCATGGTAATGGCAAGGAGATGATCATCAGCAAACGAATCATCAATGGGGATGGAATCTCCCTCTTCAAACCTCAGACGAGACAGATGGTCAGCAACCACATTCTCTGCACCTGACTTATCCCGGATCTCCAAATCAAATTCTTGTAGCAACAAGATCCAACGAATAAGCCGAGGTTTGGCTTCATTCTTAGCCAACAAGTACTTCAGTGCTGCATGGTCAGTATAGACTATCACCTTAGAACCCACAAGATAGGCTCTAAACTTATCCAAAGCAAAGACAACCGCAAGTAACTCCTTTTCAGTGGTAGCATAGTTAACTTGCGCATCATCCAAAGTCTTACTGGCATAGTAAACTGCATGTAGCACCTTATCCTTCCTTTGCCCCAGAACGGCCCCAACTGCATAGTCACTGGCATCACACATTATCTCAAACGGCAATGTCCAATCAGGAGACTGGATAATAGGAGCTGAGATTAGAGCTTGTTTAATCCCGTCAAAAGACTTAACACACTCATCAGTAAACACAAACGGGGCATCCTTATGGAGAAGCTTAGTCATTGGTTGAGCAATATTTGAAAAATCCTTAATAAAACGGCGATAGAACCCCGCATGACCAAGGAAACTTCTAACACTTTTAACATTCACCGGGTACGGTAATTGCTCAACCACTTCCACTTTAGCTTTATCCACTTGGATGCCTCGTCCAGACACTAAATGGCGAAGTACCACCCCTTCAGTTACCATGAAGTGGCACTTCTCCCAGTTTAACACAAGATTGCTTTTCTCACAACGTTGCAAGACCTTAGTCAGATTAGCTAAACAACTATCAAAATCGGTCCCATAAACACTGAAGTCATCCATAAAGACCTCCATAATAGACTCGATATAATCAGAAAATATAGCCATCATACAATGTAACAACCCGAAAAGTACCCAATTTTTCTAGTAAAAATATTTACTAACACTTTTCAGCAGACTTAAGTTTTTAAAATAGAATTTATTGTTTCGAGTCGTATTTTGAAATTCCGAGTTCGTATTTGGAATTTCTGAGAGATTTCATGAAAATCCCGTTTTTAGTCATCTTTGACTTTTCTTGACTTTTAAGTCGTCTTTGACATTTTCTTGACTTTTTAAAGTCGCATTGACTTTTCCTTGACTTTAAGTCGTCATAAACTTTTTCT
>JAIUZE010074982.1:0-13736 GCA_022085475.1 Heliosperma pusillum
GTAACCGATTGTGCATATCTCAGTGTCACCTCCATAAGTCAATACCCAATCCTTAGTCCTCCGTAGGTACTTAAGGATATTCTTAACAGCCATCCAATGTGTTTCACCTGGATTGCCTTGGTACCGACTCGTCATACTCAATGCATATGCCACGTCTGGACGTGTGCATATCATGGCATACATGATCGATCCTATAGCTGATGCATAAGGAATCCGACTCATGCGCTCGACCTCTTTCGATGTCTTTGGTGCCTGAGCTTTTCTCAAATGCATCCCAGAGACCATTGGAAGGTTCCGCTTCTTGGAGTTGGTCATGCTGAACCTCTCAAGAATCTTATCTATATAAGACTCCTGACTGAGGGATAACATCCGTCGTGATCTATCTCTGTAGATACGGATCCCCAAAATTTTTTGTGCTTCACCCAGATCTTTCATCTGGAAATGGTTCTTTAACCAAACTTTTACCGAAGTTAAGAGAGGTATGTCATTCCCAATCAAGAGTATGTCATCGACATACAATATTAGGAAGACAATCTTGCTCCCACTCGACTTGATATATAAGCATGGTTCCTCGACCGATCGAGTAAATCCATTCTTTTTTATCACCTGGTCGAAACGATGATTCCAACTCCGAGAGGCTTGCTTAAGTCCATAAATGGAACGCTTAAGCTTGCATACCTTCTTAGGATTTTTAGGATCAATGAAACCTTCGGGTTGTACCATGTACAACTCCTCCTCAAAATAACCGTTTAAGAAGGCGGTTTTCACATCCATTTGCCAAATTTCATAGTCATGAAAAGCGGCAATCGCTAAGATTATCCGAATGGAACGCAGCATAACTACGGGTGCAAAAATTTCATCATAGTGCAATCCTTGCAGTTGAGTGAAACCCTTTGCCACTAGTCGTGCCTTGTAGGTATCTGGTTGTCCTTCTACAGAATGCTTTATTTTGTAAAGCCATTTGCACCGAAGAGGCCGAACCTTATCAGGTAAGTCAACCAGATCCCATACGTCATTCTCATACATAGAGTCCATCTTGGATTGCATGGCGTCAAGCCATAGCTTAGAGTCGGAACAGGTCAGGGCACCTTTAAGGTAGCGGGTTCGTTACTCTCTAGGAGTTAAAACGTCATCTCTCCACTCTCCTCGGACCATACCACCTGTATCTGTCTGGAGGAATGGAGACTCTACCCGACTTCTCGGTCCTCAGGAATATTTTACGAATCCGATGATGAGGAACAGTTTCCGCCATTGGTAGCTGGTTGTGTTCGGAATCTCCGACAGATCGAGGTTCCATTACTTGTCCTATTCTCGAGAAATTCTTTCTCTAAGAACGTCGCACTAGCCGCAACAAAAACTTTGATGTTCGGGGTAGGCTGAGTAAAGTAATGACACCAAACATCCCTTTGGAATAAACCAATAAAGTATGTCTTAAACCGAGCGTGGGCCGAGCTTACGTCAGGTTCCAGTTGACATAAGCCTCGCAGCCCCAAACCCGAATAAGGACAAGTTAGGGGACCGTTCCGTTCCCTTCCATTAATTTCTATGGAGGTCTTGTCTACGATTTAGACGGATCGGTAAAGATTAGAGCAGTGACAAATAGCATCTGCCCCCATAAGAGTCAGGCACCAACCGTTGTGACTCATCATGGCATCGAACCCTATCAAGCAATGTTGAATTTCTCCGTTCGGCGGGAACACACCATTCAATTGTGGTGTTCCAGGTGGAGTTAACTGTAGTACTACACCACAGTCTTTAAGGTGTTGATCAAACTCATTCGAAAGATATTCGCCACCACGATCTGAACGTAGGGCTTTAATCTTTCTATCCAGTTGGTTTTCAACCTTATTCTGGAATTCCTTGAACTTGTCAAAGGACTCACTTTTATGCTTCATTAAGTAGACATATCCATATCTACTCAAATCGTCCGTGAAAGTGATAAAATATCTATAGCCATCTCTAGCGTTGAGTGACATAGGTCCACACACATCAGTATGTATGAGTCCTAATAGGTCAGCAGCGCGCATTCCAACACCTTTGAAGGAAATTCGAGTCATTTTGCCTATGAGACATGATTCACACGTGCCAAAAGATTCATAGTCAAATGGGGAGATAGTTCCATTATCAATGAGCTTTTTCACGCGTTTTTCATTTATGTGTCCCATACGGCAATGCCATAGATAGGTTTGATCTTTGTCACCAACCTTTGCTTTCTTATTACTCACATGCATTATATATGTGGTTTGATCTAAAACATATATTCCATTCATGGAAACAGCTTTACCATAAATCATATCGTTTAAAGAGAAAATACAGCTATTATCCTTTATTACAAACGAAAATCCGTCCTTATCAAGTACGGCAACTGAAATAATGTTCTTAGATAAACTGGGTACGTAGTAACAGTTATTCAGAAATAACTCAAAACCACTAGGGAGTTGGATTACATATGTTCCCACTGAAACGACAGCAACTCTAGCTCCATTCCCCACCCGCAGGTCCACATCACCCTTTGCGAGAGTTGTGATGCTTCTTAGGCCCTGCAAATGATTACACAGATGAGAACCACAACCAGTATCTAGTACCCCAGTTCCGAAACTTGCATGGTTAATCTCAATCATATGAATAAAAGATGACGTACCAACAGGAGTGACGCGGCCTGATTTTACGTCTTCAGCATACACGGGGCAGTTCCGCCTCCAATGCCCAGACTTGTGGCAATGGTGGCACTCCACGTTATCTTTGCTCTTTGTCTTTCCTTGTGAGCTACCGCTAGTCTCACCAGGCCCACTCTTGACCTTTCCTGGCTTTTTGAACTTTGGCTTCCCTACAGCTAGGTCAGCTTGAGCCTTGCCCTTACCCCTACCCTTGTTGTTAATCATGAGAACGTCCTGTTTCACGCTCCCACTCAATTTCAGATCACACTCGGTCTGTACGAGAAGTGAGTGGAGCTGATGAAGACTTTTCTTCATGTCATTCATATAGTAATTTGCCCTGAAAAGGGCAAAACCATCATGAAGTGAATGAAGCAGTCGATCAATAATGATCGTCTCATCGATTTTACAACCAAGAGCCTCCAGCTTCTCGACATTCTCGATCATAGCAAGAATGTGTGGGCTAACCGCTTGGCCCGTCTGGAGTTTCGCTTCAAAGAAGCGACAGGTATACTCATAGCTAACGATCCTCGGAGCTTTCGAGAACTCGTTAGAGAGAGTGGTGAAAATCTTGTTTGCACCCTGGGCAATGAATCGCCTTTGCAAATTTGATTCCATTGAAAAGATGAGTACGTTCTTTAACGCACCCGCCTCCATTACGAAATCACTATAAGCAAGTGATGCATTGACTCCTGCATTGGGGCCTGGGTTAGTCGGTAGTGGCTCAGTCAAGTACTTGAGCTTACCGTCAGCAATGGCTGCATTCCGTAATGCCGCCTCCCAGTCCGCAAAGTTTGACCCATCATTCTTCAGTCGCGTGGACTGATTCATGTTGTCCATAAAGATCTTTAGCCAGGACTCGCGAGCGAGTGTAGCACTTGGCATTGGGTCGTATGTACGTCCAGCCATTTGTTATTTTAGCAGTTATATCTTTATATAACGGATTCAAGAAACTGTGAAAAGAAGAAAAATTATGATAAGTTTCATCATTTTAAAATTAAGTCTTAATGCAAAAACTGTTTAATGCGATGACTCATGCATTTATACAATTGACCTCCCTCAAGAATTATATAAATGATCCCAAGACTCAATTTCTGTAAATTGATAAGCCAACCTTTTGGCTAATTCTACCTTTAGAATTCTCGGTCGATAAATTTCTGTAAATTCTATCTTTAGTCCATTATAATCCCGAGATATTACTCGGACTACAATGTTGAGGTAAAATAGGTCAACACTCACTACTTACCCAACGTAGAAGGGGTCATATTATGACTTCCGACGAAGAAGGGGTTCATAGTAGTTTTTCCTATAAAGACTAATCTCATTTTTCATTTTAGAGGAAGATCCCATCATCTTAAATTTAATTCATTTTAAGTGAACAAAATTCTAGCATTTCGTGAATGATTTAGACTAAGGTGATGGCCCTATGAACGAGTGACATCTGTATGTCTAAGATGAAAATTCAAACTATATGAATCATTTTTCATGCAATTTAGGTGGGTTGGTTTAGGCGGAATATGATGCAATTATTTAACATGTGAATGAAAAGTAAAAGAACGAAAAATACGTAAACTATTACAACGGTCCTAGTGTGGCCTATCTACCAAAATGAACAGTAAATACAAGTTTGGAATCCATCCTTATGGACCCGAGAAGCTTGACTTTGTCTCATCTTGGTCCATGTAGCGGGAGTGAGCATCCGATCTCCGTCTCAAGTCTTCTTAAAATTACATTTAAAAATTACAAAATAAACCTATTTACATTCTAATTCCAAAACATAATTAAAAGAAAAATAAAAGGAGATTCGAGATCTCAAAATTACATCCAAACCATGTTTTCATCATTACGAAAACATGATTAACTAAAGCCACACTAGGTATTACATTTTTCAACCAATTGCAAAAATACGTAAATTAAACCATTCATTCATTCATTCATTCGACAAAAATAAAATGCATCAACTATATAAATTAATACTACAATACATAATTCATTAATTATGTTGATTAATTATCCAAACCACCAATAAAAACGATCAAAATTATTTGGCAATTCCTTAATTGCCCACAACAATCTTAATCTCCCATAATCCATTTTTATTTTAAACCTTTTTAAAATAATCGGGTATCATTATTGTGAACCTTTTCACAATAA
This sequence comes from Heliosperma pusillum, assembly GCA_022085475.1. Lineage (NCBI taxonomy): Eukaryota > Viridiplantae > Streptophyta > Magnoliopsida > Caryophyllales > Caryophyllaceae > Heliosperma > Heliosperma pusillum. The sequence goes on from JAIUZE010074982.1 coordinate 4,809, forward strand.
CAAACAAACAAACACTATCTTTATAATGTCAAAAAAAAAAACAATTTTTTTTTTCTCTACGGATCACTGTTCACGTGAACAGTACCAGTACAATTATTTTTTTTTTTTTTTTTTATAAACTCACGGTTTTATCAATAACCGTAAAAGAAACATTAAAACTAAAAAAATTTACCTGCTGCTACGGTAAAAAAAAAACAGAAATTTTTTTTTTAATAAACAGCAGCAGCACGGACAGAAAAATCGGTGTTGTCAAAATTGCTAGATTGGTACAAAGTTCAATATCTAATCGTTATTAAATATTGTTTCAAACTAGATTATTCAATTTAACCTTTTTAAATGAACATCTAAATCATGATTAAATCGATTATCCTTATATTCATTTAATTACAATCGCTTTGAACATCATTAAAATTGAATCATTATACAAAATTATCAATTTAAAACAATGAGGCCGAAAACAATAGCAACAACAAAATCAAAACAATTCCATCTTCTTTTAATCTAATCCTTATCAAATTAAAACAAGTACAAATTTATTATATTGAATTTTAACCTTTTAAAATAACAATATCAATAAATCAACAATGGAAAAACAAAACCCTAAAAAAAAAAACATCACACGGCAACAAAAAAATTTCAGCCGTGACAAATTTTTTTCGGTTTTATCAATTTTTTTTTTTTCTCTCAAATTCATATTTCATATAAATGAAAAACATATAATATAATTTTGTAACCTGGCTCTGATACCACTTGTGGGAAATAACAGTTTACATCCCCTTAAAAATTAGGATTATAACAAAATTATATAATATGAATTGCGAGTCATAAATATGAAAACGATGTAAATATAGAAAAAAATGAATTAAACCTACCTTTGGTCCTTAGCAAAATCGGCCTAAGAACAGATATCAAAGTAGATATCCTCCTAATTGTCTCACCCAAGATAGATCGAGATATGACCTTCTCCTTTGCTAGAAAGATGATTAAAAGTTACAGTTAACTTTTTAGGTTTTTGTGTGTTGTGTGTGATGGAGGTACAAGTGAGAGAATAGAATTAGGTTAGAATTTCTTTTTTTTGTTCTCCTTGATCTCACGGCAATAGTAGGTCATATATGAGGAGATTTAGTCTCCTCAAATAACTACCCATTGACCGGAAAAACCCGAGTGTATCTGGACACTTTTTCCGGTCATTTTAGCTTCTAATATAATGTAATATATTATAATCGTCATTAGTTAAAGACCGACATTATAATACATCATTAATTATAAATATCCGTATATTTATAATTTTCCAATTAATTATAACGGTTTATGTTTAATTAGCTTACATTATATACAACAATTAAATATAACATTTTATATTCAATTTACGAATTACAGTTAATTCGTCTCAGCTAACTTTCTTTAATCATTATTAAATAATCGTCTCATCATCACATTGACTAACCTTTTAGTCAAATACACTGACTAACCTTTTAGTCATATAATAGGGCATCAATATGATCATTTTCTCAAATAATCACATCTCTCAAACACATCCTATAGGTGTGACTTTTAGGGACCAGTTGATCACCGCCATCTGTATGACAATAAAGTCAAACTTATCTAGCAAGCCAACCGTTATTGATAAACGTTAATCAACTGATTATTATACAAAGTGTACCCTGTGAACCTACAGAAATTTATTTATGTTATTGCACTAACTGTGGAGGACACTGGCTCCAACAATCTCCCACTTGTCCGTACAAGTGTATGTGCGATAACCGATTCTCATATCCATAATAAATTTCTCTCACTCAATGTAAACCAATTTGCAAAGTCCGTATTCACAAAGGTCGTAGTTTACAAGTGATCAGTATCAAGAGTGATTTCCCCGACTAGAGAGTAACTTAACTGATAAACGAATCTTTATTCGAGCATGGCCATGCATTTCAGTTACAGCTCCTCGAGTGGCCCTGAGAAATATCATATCCTGATAAAGGTTGGATATATTCTTCAACTCGAATCTTGCAGATACAAGCGCAGTATGAAATGACCCAGTGAAAATCTAATTAGCCTCCTGTTACGGTCGACCATGAGAAAGAAACCAAAGTCACCCAAAAACTGCCTTTATCTCAAGAGACAGTCGATAGTCAAAAGAATCGACTCTAGGAACACTATGGATGTCCTATCCACGACCTGGCACCTAATGTTCCAAAACATTTAGGACTTCATAACGTCGTCACAAAATGTCCTGCGCAGTATCATTATAACTCGCATCTGTGATCGATCAGTCAACAGTTTGACTTATGGCTCGTTAACCCACCATCAATCGACGTCACAAAATAATTGCCAGAGTTATCAGCTCATGTAGGCAATTACGGACCCAAAACAAAATATAATGTAATTCAGTTCACTTTGTGGTGTTCAATGTTGTCAGTACAACCCACATGAAAAACAAAATATAAAACAATACGATGATTTCATAGATAGTTTTATGAAAAAGATACAGGTGTCTAATCCATATAAAACAACTAATAAAACTCAGGAACACGTTTGATTCCCATGGAAATAACGTGCCCTTCATGCTTATCATATCTCAATGGTTTAGTGAGAGGATCTGCAACGTTATCATCCATAGCAATCTTGTCTATCACTATCTCCCTTTGCTCCACGTAATCTCGGATCATGTGAGCCTTCCGTTGTACATGCCTAGACTTGTTGCTGGACTTAGGCTCCTGAGCCTGGAAGATGGCACCACTATTATCACAATAGATGGTGATCGGGTCATCCGAACTAGGAACTACGGTTAGTCCCTGTAAGAACTGACGCATCCATATAGCTTCCTTCGCAGCCTCTAAAGCAGCATAGTACTCGGACTCAGTCGTAGAATCTGCTATAACATTTTGTTTGGAGCTTTTCCAGCTGACCGCAGCGCCATTAAGAGTAAACACGAATCCAGACTGAGATTTCGAGTCATCTCGATCCGTTTGGAAGCTAGCATCTGCGTAACCGGTTGCGCATAGCTCAGTGTCACCTCCATAAGTCAATACCCAATCCTTAGTCTTCCGTAGGTACTTAAGGATATTCTTAACAGCCATCCAGTGTGTTTCACCTGGATTGCCTTGGTACTGACTCGTCATACTCAATGCATATGCCACGTCTGGACGTGTGCATATCATGGCATACATGATCGATCCTATAGCTGATGCATAAGGAATCCGACTCATGCGCTCGACCTCTTCCGATGTCTTTGGTGCCTGAGCTTTACTCAAATGCATCCAGAGACCATTGGAAGGATCCCTTTCTTGGAGTTGGTCATGCTGAACCTCTCAAGAATCTTATCTATATAAGACTCCTGACTGAGGGATAACATCCGTCGTGATCTATCTCTGTAGATACGGATCCCCAAAATTCTTTGTGCTTCACCCAGATCTTTCATCTGGAAAGGGTTCTTTAACCAAACTTTTACCGAAGTTAAGAGAGGTATGTCATTCCCAATCAAGAGTATGTCATCAACATACAATATTAGGAAGACAATCTTGCTCCCACTCGACTTGATATATAAGAATGGTTCCTCGACCGATCGAGTAAATCCATTCTCTTTTATCACCTGGTCGAAACGATGATTCCAACTCCGAGAGGCTTGCTTAAGTCCATAAATGGAATGCTTAAGCTTGCATACCTTCTTAGGATTTTTAGGATCAATGAAACCTTCGGGTTGTACCATGTACAACTCCTCCTCCAAATAACCGTTTAAGAAGGCGGTTTTCACATCCATTTGCCAAATTTCATAGTTATGAGGAATCTGGCTAATCGCTAGCTTATCGAATGGAAAAAAATAGCGATAATCGGGTGCAAAATTTCATATAGTGCCATCCTTGACACTGAGTGAACCCTTTTGCCACTAGTTCGTGTTTGTCTTGTCTGTATTCTGGTTGTCCTTCTACTAGAAGGCTTATTTTAAAGCCATGGATTGAGGAGGTCCGACCTTATCAGCGTAAGTCTAACCAGAGTCCTCGATCGTCATCATTCTCATACAAAATCAATCTCGGAATTGCCATGTGCTTCCAAAGCAATAGCTTAGAGTCGGAACAGGTCATGGCACCTTTATAGGTAGCGGGTTCGTTACTCTCTAGAAGTAAAACGTCATCTCTCCCATTCTCCTCGACCATACCAATGTATCTGTCTGGAGGAATGGAGACTCTACCCGACCTCCTGGGTTCCTCAGGAATATTTACCGCAGCCGATGATGAAGGAACAGTTTCCTCCATTGGTTGCTCGGTTGTTGGCTCTTGAACCTCCGACAGATCGAAGGTTATATCACTCGTCTTGTTCTCGAGAAATTCTTTCTCTAGAAACTTCGCACTAGCCGCAACAAAAACACGTTGTTCGGTAGGCGAATAAAAGTAATGACCAAACATTCCTTTTGGATAACCAATAAAGTATGTCTTGACCGATCGTGGGCCGAGCTTATCGTCAGGTCTCCATTTGACATAAGCCTCGCAGCCCCAAACCCGAATAAAGGACAAGTTAGGAACCGTTCCCTTCCATAATTCATATGGAGACTTGTCTACAGCTTTAGACGGACTTCGGTTAAGTATTAGAGCAGCTGACAATAGAGCATATCCCCATAATGAGTCAGGCACAACCGGGTGACTCATCATGGATCGAACAATATCAAGCAATGTTCGATTTCTCCGTTCGGTCACACCATTCAATTGTGGTGTTCCAGGTGGAGTTAACTGTAGTACTACACCACAGTCTTTAAGGTGTTGATCAAACTCATTCAAAAGATATTCGCCACCACGATCTGAACGTAGTGCTTTAATCTTGCTATCCAATGGTTCAACCTTATTCTGGAATTCCTTGTTGAACTTGTCAAAGGACTCACTTTATGCGTCATTAAGTAGAAGAAACCATATCTACTAAATCGTCCGTGAGAAGTGATTTTTTAAAATACCTTAGCCATCTCTACGATGAGTGAAATGGTCCCACACATCAGTATGTATGAGTCCTAATAGGTCAGCAGCGCGCATTCCAACACCTTTGAAGGAAATTCGAGTCATTTTGCCTATGAGACATGATTCACACGTGCCAAAAGATTCATAGTCAAATGGGGAGATAGTCCCATTATCAATGAGCTTTTTCACGCGTTTTTCATTTATGTGTCCCATACGGCAATGCCATAGATAGGTTTGATCTTTGTCACCACCTTTGCTTTCTTATTACTCACATGCATTATATCTGTGGTTTGATCTAAAACATATATTCCATTCATGGAAACAGCTTTACCATAAATCATATCGTTTAAAGAGAAAATACAGCTATTATCCTTTATTACAAACGAAAATCCGTCCTTATCAAGTACGGAAACTGAAATAATGTTTTTCGACAAACTGGGTACATAGTAACAATTATTCAGCAATAACTCAAAACCACTAGGTAGTTGGATTACATATGTTCCCACTGAAATGGCAGCAACTCTAGCTCCATTCCCCACCCGCAGGTCCACATCACCCTTTGCGAGAGTTGTGATGCTTCTTAGGCCCTGCAAATGATTACACAGATGAGAACCACAACCATTATCTAGTACCCAAGTTCCGAAACTTGCATGGTTAATCTCAATCATATGAATAAAAGATGACGTACCAACAGGAGTGACGCGGCCTGATTTTACGTCTTCAGCATACACGGGGCAGTTCCGCCTCCAATGCCCAGACTTGTGGCAATGGTGGCACTCCACGTTATCTTTGCTCTTTGTCTTGCCTTGTGAGCTACCGCTAGTCTCACCAGGCCCACTCTTGACCTTTCCTGGCTTTTTGAACTTTGCTTCCCTACAGCTAGGTCAGCTTGAGCCTTGCCCTTACCCCTACCCTTGTTGTTAATCATGAGAACGTCCTGTTTCACGCTCCCACTCAATTTCAGATCACTCTCGGTCTGTACGAGAAGTGAGTGGAGCTGATGAAGACTTTTCTTCATATCATTCATATAGTAATTTGCCCTGAAAAGGGCAAAACCATCATGAAGTGAATGAAGCAGTCGATCAATAATGATCGTCTCATCGATTTTACAACCAAGAGCCTCCAGCTTCTCGACATTCTCGATCATAGCAAGAATGTGTGGGCTAACCGCTTGGCCCTTCTGGAGTTTCGCTTCAAAGAAGCGACAGGTGTACTCATAGCTAACGATCCTCGGAGCTTTCGAGAACTCGTTAGAGAGAGTGGTGAAAATCTTGTTTGCACCCTGGGCAATGAATCGCCTTTGCAAATTTGATTCCATTGAAAAGATGAGTACGTTCTTTAACGCACCCGCCTCCATTACGAAATCACTATAAGCAAGTGATGCATTGGCTCCTGCATTGGGGCCTGGGTTAGTCGGTAGTGGCTCAGTCAAGTACTTGAGCTTACCGTCAGCAATGGCAGCATTCCGTAATGCCGCCTCCCAGTCCGCAAAGTTTGACCCATCATTCTTCAGTCGCGTGGACTGATTCATGTTGTCCATAAAGATCTTTAGCCAGGACTCGCGAGCGAGTGTAGCACTTGGCATTGGGTCGTCTGTACGTCCAGCCATTTGTTATTTTAGCAGTTATATCTTATATAACGGATTCAAGAAACTGTGAAAAGAAGAAAAATATAATAAGTTTCATCGTTTTAAAATTAAGTCTTAATGCAAAAACTGTTTAATGCGATGACTCATGCATTTATACAATTGACCTCCCTCAAGAATTATATAAATGATCCCAAGACTCAATTTCTATAAATTGATAAGCCAACCTTTTGGCTAATTCTACCTTTAGAATTCTCGGTCGATAAATTTCTGTAAATTCTATCTTTAGTCCATTATAATCCCGAGATATTACTCGGACTACAATGTTGAGGTAAAATAGGTCAACACTCACTACTTACCCAACGTAGAAGGGGTCATATTATGACTTCCGACGAAGAAGGGGTTCATAGTAGTTTTTCCTATAAAGACTAATCTCAATTTTCATTTTAGAGGAAGATCCCATCATCTTAAATTTAATTCATATTAAGTGAACAAATTTCTAGCATTTCGTGAATGATTTAGACTAAGGTGATGGCCCTATGAACGAGTGACATCTGAATGTCTAAGATGAAAATTCAAACTATATGAATCATTTTTCATGCAATTTAGGTGGTTTGGTTTAGGCGGAATATGATGCAATTATTTAACATGTGAATGAAAAGCAAAAGAATGAAAAATACGTAAACTATTACAACGGTCCTAGTGTGGCCTATCTACCAAAATGAACAGTAAATACAAGTTTGGAATCCATCCTAATGGACCCGAGAAGCTTGACTTTGTCCCATCTTGGTCCATGTAGCGGGAGTGAGCATCCGATCTCCGTCTTAAGTCTTCTTAAATTACATTTTCAAAATTACAAAATAAACCTATTTATATTCTAATTCCAAAAACATAAATAAAAGAAATAAAAGGAGATACGAGATCTCATAAATACATCCAAACCATGTTTCCATCATTACGAAAACATGATTAACTAAGGCCACACTAGGTATTACACTTTTCAACCAATTGCAAAAATACGTAAATAAAAACATTCATTCATTCATTCATTCGACAAAAATAAAATGCATCAACTATATAAATTAATTCTTCAAGACACAATTCTGTAATTACGTAGAGTAATTTATCCAAACCACCATTAAAACCGATCAAAATTATGTGACAATTCCTTAATTGCCCACAACAATTTTAATCTCCCATAATCCATTTTTATTTTAAACCTTTTTAAAATAATCGGGTTTCATTATTGTGAACCTTTTCACAATAACAAACAAACAAACATTATCTTTATAATGTCAAAAAAAAAAAACAAACAAAATTTTTTTTTTTTTTTCTACGGATCACTGTTCACGTGAACAGTACCAGTACCAAAAAAAAAAATTATAAACTCACGGTTTAATCAATAACCGTAAAAGAAACATTAAAACTAAAAAAAAAAATTTACCTGCTGCTACGGTAAAAAAAAAAAACAGAAAAAAATATTTTTTTTTTTAATAAACAGCAGCAGCACGGACAGAAAAAAAAATTCGGTGTTGTCAAAATTGCTAGATCGGTACAACATTCAATATCTAATCGTTAATAAATATTGATTCAAACTAGATTATTCAATTTAACCTTTTAAAATGAACATCTAAATCATGATTAAATCGATTATCCTTATATTCATTTAATCACAATCGCTTTGAACATCATTAAAATTGAATCATTATACAAAATTATCAATTTAAAACAATGAGGCCGAAAACAATAGCAACAATAAAATCAAAACAATTCCATCTTCTTTTAATCTAATCCTTATCAAATTAAAACAAGTACAAATTTATTATATTGAATTTTAACCTTTTAAAATAACAATATCAATAAATCAACAATGAAAAAACAAAACCCTAAAAAAACATCACACGGCAACAAAAAAAAAAATTTCAGCCGTGACAAATTTTTTTTCGGTTTTATCAAATTTTTTTTTCTCAAATTCATATTTCATAAAAATGAAAAACATATAATATAATTTTGTAGCCAAATGCTCTGATACCACTTGTGGGAAATAACTGTTTACATCCCCTTAAAATTTAGGATTATAACAAAATTATATAATATGAATTGCGAGTCATAAATATGAAAACGATGTAAATATAGAGAAAATGAATTAAACCTTTGGTCCTTAGCAAAATCGGCCTAAGAACAGATATCAAAGTAGATAGCCTCCTAATTGTCTCACCCAAGATAGATTGAGATATGCCCTTCTCCTTTGCTAGAAAGATGATTAAAAGTTACAGTTAACTTTTTAGGTTTTTGTGTGTTGTGTGTGATGGAGGCGCAAGTGAGAGAATAGAATTAGGTTAGAATTTTTTCTCTTGTTTCCCTTGTTCTCACGGCAATAGTAGGTCATTTATGAGGAGA
>JAIUZE010074983.1:0-17481 GCA_022085475.1 Heliosperma pusillum
AAACAAGGGTTTCACTTCAAACTGTCCATACCTATAGGTCTAGATATGGGAATGCAGAAATTTCCAAGTCGAGTATAGCTTATCCTCTTACGGTTCCAACGAAGGTCACAAGCCCAAAACAAGCAATTCACGAAGGAGATATGATCATTCTACAAAAAAGGGTCAGTGCAGTGAAACTGCACAAGTCACGACCGTGACTTGTATTTCACGACCGTGAAATGAGGTTTCACGACCGTGACATGCCATCTCACGACCGTGAGATGTGTGACCAATTCACCCGAGAACCTTCAACATAACTTCAATCCTTTTATTTCCAATTCTCATAATTCCTCTCTAATAACTATCAACAATCAATATTCATCATCAACAATCATCAAATAACAACAATCATCATCCATAACATAATTCCTAAACTTACTAATCGTAATCTAATACGAATTCTAGCATATAAAGCATGTAAAACACGTGAATGATATCGAGTAACCCTTCACCGTTACCTTTTCGCGTCTTTAATCGATTTCTAAACCTTCCTAGTCTCCACCTACATACAATTAGATAATAAAAGATGAATATCATTCACCTTGAGAAAGACGGATAATTTAAAAAGCGCGAAAGACGGTAATTTTATTACCAATACGGATAGAGGAAGATGAGAGGGGAAGAATAAGACGAACTTACGTGAATTTGAGCAAGAAATGAAGGCGTAGTGACGATTTGAAGACGGATCAAAAATGGAGGCTAGGTTTTGGTGTTTAAGGAGAGGAAGAAGAAGAAATGAATTGTGAGGAAATGAATTAGGTTTAGGGTTTGAGGGAGTATATGTAGGGTGAGTCGGAAAAGTCAAAGAAAGTCAAAGGCGGCTCAAAAGTCAAGAAAAGTCAAAGACGACTTAAAATTCAAGAAAAGTCAAAGACGACTTAAAATTCAAGAAAAGTCAAAGACGACTCAAAAGTCAAGAAAAATCAAAGACGACTTAAAAGTCAAGAAAAGTCAAACTCGACTCAAAAGTCAAGAAAAGTCAAACTCGACTCAAAAGTCAAGAAAAGTCAAACTCGCCTTAAAACGGGATTTTCATGGAATCTCGCAGAAATTCCAAATACGAACTCGGAAATTCTAAATTCGACTCGAAACATAAAAAGCTAATTTAAAACTTAAATTCGCTGAAAAGATTTCGTAAAATATTTCTACTAGAAAAATAGGGTACATTTCCGGGTGTTACAATCACCCCTCCTTTTAAAAAGTTTCGTCCTCGAAACTTGAGAGTAGAAAACAAAAGTATCAAGGACAAGAATCAGTTTACAAAATTAATACGAAAACTTTTATAAGGGAAAAATATTTATGAAACGAAGTTCATCTAGAAAACGGTTTAAAGAAGAATTTTCATAAGTGTGAAACTTTACTTACGGATCTCAAGAATGCTCGTCGCGAACGAGAACTCTAATTATCCAAACCAATCTTTGTCGAAATAGTGAAGTCGAAATTCAAAACAACGTTAGTAAGTGCAGGACTAGTTATCAGACGTCTCCAATAACAAGTGCAAACATCCAACCAAACGCAAAATCCAAATATAAAAGCAAAAGAAATCCATTTTCGAAAAATGAAAGTAGAAATTTCATTTCTAAAACTCTTTTAAAAGGATAAATGTGAAATCCATCGTGAAAATTTGAAAATTTTCTAAATTCGTACACTCAAGACAACCAAACATTTCACACACATAAAAGTAATTTGAACATCAAACTCATAATCATGGTAATAAAAGATAAACACAACGAGTAAAAAGAACAAGAAGGCTTATCGAAATGACTAATAGCGAAAAGAAGGACAATGTCCAAAGAATAACAAATTGAATAAGCGTCAATTTGAAAGGCAAAGGGAGAAATGAACGACAAAGCAATTGCTCAAAAGTAATTTGTGATGTAATATACCATTTGTGAAAGATACATGTAATATACAGTAACTTCTATTTGCGGAATAATTATTTTTTGAAAGATGGTCTAATAATGAATTAAATATTAGTAAGGATCATTTGTCTACTAATATACTCTGTATTTTATTAATTGATTGATATGTCAGAATTTGAATGAAATTCTTACAAAATGAACATCAAGTAAAATAGAGGATCCCATTCCCCATTGATTAAATATTTTAGTTCTGTTTATTTATCGTTTTATTAAGGAATAAGATCTTATATGAAGTCATATGAGATAATATTAAGATATATTTAATAAATATTAGGATAAAATATTAGTAAGATATACTCCGTATAAGATATTATTTGATATCTACCTAAAATATTAGGAATAATATTATTTGATATCATTTAATAAAATAGATATTACTCGTATTTGATATGGAGTATATATCTTATTAATATTCTATCCTAATATTTATTAAATATATTTTAATATTATCTCATGTAACTTCATATGAGATCTTATTCCTTACCGTTGGTCTTGCTTCAGACGGAGCATTTTGGTCTGAAGCAATAAGACGGGATTTTGTAACCACTTTACAGTTAGATGTAACCACTATTGAAAACAACTTGATATAAGCCGTGGTTACATTTTATCAAAAAGTGGCAACATAATCCCGTCTTATTTTTAAGACGGAAATGGTCCTTCTGAAATAAGAATTTGCGTATTCCTTAATACGTTTTCATTCTCCCATAAACTTAGGTCAAAGGTGTCACTATCACACTTCCACTTTCAAAAAGCTAGATGAGAAGAAAAAAAATGGTTTTTTCTATGTGTACCTATTTGATATTCCGTTATTGACGTGATTTTTAAAAACATTAGTGGTATCCTCAATTTTAGTAAATTTTTTCTTAAAATACCCAAACAACAAACAAAAAATCAAGTTCTTCAACAGTTAAATATTGTAGATAAAATATATTTTCAATCAAGTAAGCGATATCTATGTTAGAAGAAGGACAAATTATTACTAAAAAATCAATAAAAAATAAACAAAAAATGCATAAATTAAGCAGTCAAACGAGGCAGATTATATCATTTTGAGTTTCATTTTGAGGCAGATTACTGATATTTTTGAAAAGTGAATAATACGGAGTACCACTTAAAATTGGAAGAAACACGAGATAAGCATATACAAATGGAAAAAATATGATGCAACTGAATTTTGAGAGATAAACGTTTCCGATAGAGACGATTCAAATTGATGTTGATTATAACACAAACCAAAAAAAAGACATAACCAGTGTCTTTTATAATTTACACTTATGGTTTTGATAGATTAAAATGACTCTAAACACATTCTCCACAGTTGTAAAAAAGCCTACTATACAGACAAGTAATTAATCAATTAATCAATTAATTACTGCTTCTAAATAACATTCTAATCTTTGAGAAGAACGTTATGAGTGATATTAACCAAAGATTGTACACAATTAGGCGCAAACTTCCTAGCAAACAAGAATGGATCCCACCTTTGCATGACACTCAAATCAGAACCATTGATTCCAATCTCACCATACCTCGGTCGCCTCTCTCTCAACTGTCTGATCAACTCTTCACCAATCTCCGTTTCATTGTACACCCTTGGATGACCGTCATAACTACCTTCCCAATTTACATTAGTCAGCGTAGCGGGGACCACACCGTGTGGGTCCACCATCGACAATAAAGTTGAAAAGTAATTCTCTTCAGGAAAACACACGTCAGTCTCCACACATGGGACTCCAAACTTACGCCACAACTTCACGTCCCTCACCACCACGCGCGCGTGGCGGCGCGTGAGGGTCCAGAACTGCGACCCGATTCGGAAAAGGTCGAAGGGGACTTCTGGGAGCATTGCTTGTTTGCCACGCGCTGCCCATCGACTGTACGCTGTCGTTTCGTTGTTTAGGATTTCAATGAAGCTTTTGTTTGAGTTGGTTAGTGTGGTGTATGTGAAGTTGAAGGAGTGGAGTGGTATACACGCGGCGGAGAGGAGCGTGAACATGTGGTTGTTCGGATCGTCTAATAGCGCGTGTGCTAGTAGTCTTCTTGCTGCTGATACTAGCGTTGGAGTGTTACGCGCTGTCGGTTTTATTGTTTTTATCACCCGGTTTTTAAAGACGCCTGTAAAATTAGACTTCTGGTTCGGGTTCGGGTTTGTATGTGTGTATATATTGTACTGATCTTGTGCGTTATCGAAGAACTTTTCCCAAATAGGGGCGAAAGGTAAAGGGGTTGTGGTTAGAAACAGGAATGCTATCTTTTTTGAGCCTCCAACCGGGTTCGGATTAACCCGGGAGGCCCGTTTGAGCAACTCCACCTCGTCTTTGTCGTCTTCCGGGGGAGGTGGAGTTAGTAAGGGTAGTTTGGGAAGGCTAGAATTTCTTCGCTTGGAAGTATTCCTTTTTCGAGGATTTTTCCGGTGTCTATAAGGCGGAGTGGAAGAGGGTATTTTGGTAAGAGTTGATTTTATTCGCTTAAAGGTTGTTCTTTTGAAGGGTATTTTGGGAAAAGTTGATTTAATTTGCTTGGTGGTAGTTTTAAAGGGAGGGATTGTAGGTGGTGGTGGTGGTGGTGGAGTGACGGAGGCGACATGGTGGTGGTGATGGTGGTGGTGGAGGTGGAGGTGGGGGATGAAGAGGGTGGGGAAGTTGTTATTATTATTATTAGAAGAAAGGGTGAAAAGAAGAGCAAGAGGGAAACAAAGAAGAAGAGCACAAAAGAGGGAGAAAGGGTTAGGGGAAAGCATTAGCATAACCATTAAGAAATACCAATACTCTTCACTTTCACTAATCATACTCATACTATTTCATTTCATTTTATTTCACACACTCAGTAGTCACTACACTTGTGTTGTGCCCACTACAGTCTACATACATGTGTTGGTCTATCAACGGGATCAAACTAACAGAAATGGATGATTAATAATGGCGCCTGGTAAACATCGACGACGTTTTAGGAAACATCGACGACGTTTTTCATAAAAAAGACGATAATGCCCTTAATGAATTATACTCTCTATCTCTCTTATCTCTCTCTTCTCTAATTCTCTAAAAATCAAAACAACTACATTCAACTAAAAAAATTAAAATCGTACAAGAACAACAATTTGACTAAATCCAACAACAACAATTTTCCTAAATCGCTTATCATGGGGGACGAACACTCTTCGGTATGTTCACATATTAATCAAATTTTACGTTTGTTAATTTTTTTTTCCCGGAATCCGTTAATTGTTTGTTTATACTTATCTAACTTAATTGATTTACGTAACGTCTTAGTTAGTTAAAATTCAATTGCGGTTTTTAAAAAATAATTAGGAAAAAATACCATGGTTAGATGAAGAACTGGATGTCATGGACCATGGCCAGACATCCATTTCACACGTCTGACCATGGTGGGACGTGTGAAATGGAGGTCTGACCATGGCCAGACATCCATTTCACACGTCTGACCATGGTGGGACGTGTGAAATGGATGTCTGACCATGGTCAGACCTCCATTTCACACGTCCCACCATGGTCAGACGTGTGAAATGGATGTCTGGCCATGGTCCATGACATCCAGTTCTTCATCTAACCATGGTGAGATGATATCGTTTTTTTATAGTCATGATTAATAACATTTTACGTATGTAGATCATGTTTTACTAATATATATTAATTATTTAATGTCTAATTAGCGACGTATTTGCATTGAACAGGACTCGTTTGAGGAATTTGGGAATAATAACACCGATTACAATCCGTTTTTTGAAACGACGTTAGGTTTTGTTACCCGCGATGATGCCTTTAATTGGGCGAGTAGGATTGCAATGGATCATGGTTTTGCTTTGGTTAAAGCAAATAATGGGGCAAAAAACAGAAGAAAAGACGGGTTGTTGGCATCTTACTTTCGATGTTCAAGGTATGGTAGACCTCCTCCAATTGATAATCCTGAGAAGCGTCGTGGGTCGAATAAGTGTGGATGCACTTTCCGTATCCGAGCCGTGCAGAACTACCCTCGGCAAGGTGACGATAGCGGTGCAGTTTGGAACATAATCACCGCCGAGGGTAAAGGGTTTCACAATCACGAGGAAGTGGTTTACAAGGATGGTGATCGTCATTTTGCGGCTTTGGATGACGAGGAGAAAGCGTATGTGAGGCAACAGGTTAAGGCCGGTGTGCTTCCAAAAGACATCAAGAACGCTCTTCACCAAAGAACGCCGGCTAAACCTCAACCGTCAAATAATCAAATATATAACGAGACGAAGAAACTGAGGCGGGAATTTAGGGGTGGAAGGAACACGGCTCAACAAATGTTTGCTCTTGCGGTAGAAGCACATTATTTGATGTGGCATTTGAGTGATCCGGAGACACGACAGATCTCTCATATATTCATGGCACATCCCGTAGCCGTGCAGCTTTTCCGAGCCTATCATTATGTTGTGCTCATTGATTCTACTTACAAGACAAACACCTATAAGAATCCACTGGTTGAGATTGTTGGTGTTACCCCGACCGGGAATTCGTTCCTAATTGGTTGTGCACTTGTTTCTACGGAGTCCGAGGATTCCTACACGTGGATTTTGAGGCGGTTGTCGGACATTCTTGCACCTGTCTTTGTTTCCCCTACCGTCTTCGTCACCGACCGGGAGTTGGGTTTGATCGCCGCTCTTAGGGAGGTGTTTCCCGGTTCTAGTCATTTATTGTGTCGGTGGCACGTGAACCGCGCCATCAATGCCAAAACCCTGAACATCTACAAGACCGAGTGGTATAGAGATCTTGTCTACTATAATCCAGAAGCGGGTTGGGTACGGGTTATTGATGCATTAACCGTGGAAGAGTATGAAAAAGCATTGGAGTCTTTTCGTGTAAAGTGGGGTCCCTTAGGGAGATATGTTTTGAGCACTTGGGCGATGCACAAGGAGAAGTTTGTGCGATGTTATACAAACGATGTACTACATTTCGGTAACACGTCTACTTCCCGTGTCGAGTCGGCTCATTCTCTACTTAAGTCATGGTTGAAAAGTGCAAATTTGACACTTGATAGTATGTGGTCGAAGATGAATGACATGCTTGATAGTCAACACTCGGAGATTAGAAAGTCACTTGAGGATTCAAGGAGTCGGCCTCGTATAACTAGTCGTTTGTTCTCATTGTTGCTAGGGGTCGTGTCGACGAAGGCAATAGGAATAATGGAGGAGGAGCTTCAGAGAGGGCTTGGTCTTGGTGTTGGGTTAGAGGAGGGATGTGGACATGTGCTTGAGACAACTCATGGCCTACCTTGTGCATGCAAATTGGTTTATTTGAGTAGGAGAGGTAGGAGGGTCCATGTTGATGATGTTCATGTTTTTTGGAAGACCTTGGTATTTGATAGTGTTGATCAAATGCCGAGAACCGATGATGATGAGTTTGATGGGTTAGTAGTGGAAGCTAGAAACAGTGACCCGGTTCGTCGTAGGTTGGTAGCCGAGAAGATGCGTGACGCCTTACATCCGAAGGACGAGGACGTTTTGCCACCTCCTATTAATGAGAACCCGAAAGGTCGTCCAAAAAAATCCACGACTAGGAACAAGTCGTCTTTCGAGCATAGTCAAAGGAAATATGGGACACCTAGCACCGATGGATCTACTGCTCGTACTCACTTATTTGGGGACTTTCCTCCAGGACCACCAAACGCTCCGTTAGAAAGAAACTACACCGTCGGCCTTTTCTCAACTTGGTCTAAACGATACGGGGTACCGGAGGTGCTTTGGGGCCAGTTCGATGGTTGGGTAGATGTCGGTGACGATGGTCACTGTGGTTACCGGGTTATATCACATGCCCAACGGGGGCAAGAGGGCGACTACCTTCAGATGAGGATGTGGTGTGCCCGAGAGATTAGGAGCGACGACGTCTATAAGAACCTGTTCGGTACTCATCCATCCTCTACGACTGGTTTGACAGGCTTTGAGATTACATTGAGGCGTGCCGAGTTCTATCTTGAGATCCCATGCGGTACGGAGCATTGGATGTGTTCCGACCACTTACTTGTGTTTGCAACCACCTTCAACTGGACTATATGTGTTATCGGTCATTTCCGTCGCGACAATGGTGAGAAAATTTGGGGTGGTAGTTGTGAGACAATTTTACCACTTAGGGCTTTGGTTCCAGGTCAAAAACCCTTTGGTGTTATGTGGATTGTAAACTACCACAGTCATTGGATGCGGTTGCATTCAAGAGGGCCGCAAGATGATGTTGCCATGCCACCACTAGCTCCCGCTTGGCGGACTTATAGACACGAAAGTGTCAGTCATCTCGAAACTTTGTACCAGAGAAATATCGAGAACTGGAACGCTTGCATCGGATCCGCCACGGGAAGAAGTCGGAGACGTAGAAATGAAAGCACCGATGAAGAAGTTGCACGGAAATTGAGTTTCGGTTAAGCACTTTATTAATGGAGTCAAAATGTAATTGTACTTTTGATGAATATTTATCTAATGTTTGTTTTTTTTAATTTACGTTAATTTTTGGTTAAATATAGTTGACGTTGACAATACTCGAATAAAGTTGACATTTATTAATAAAGTACTCGAATAAAGCTGACATAAGTCTTAAAATTACATTACATAGAAGAAACGATTAAAATACCCATGTTGCAAACGAAACCATCATCACCACATAAAGTGTAGTATAAGAGGAGTAATATATTTTAAGAGTAGAGAGAAGATAGTGAGTTGTGTGGAAATAAATTGTTGGGTAAAGGGTTTAAATAGACAAAATTTTAGGGTTTTCATGTTGTGGCCAATACAACAATAATATAAATAAAAGTAAATAAATCAACAAACCAATAAAAACAAATAACTAATTAAATAAAAGTTAAGTCAATACTACATAAAAACCGAAGAAAACAAATACAATGCATAAATATCCGGTACTAGTTACCCTGATCATGGGTATCGTAGTACATGCTCATCTGACTAAACAAAATATCCAACTGCTGCTGCTGCATCTCCGGAGTAGGTAAACGATAGACTTCTGAGAACTGCCTACTAAGTGCAACGGCTACCTCTGGCTCAGCGTGGAAAGGTGGACGCATAAAATGAAGACGGTCCGATGGTGGAAAATAGAATCGGTGAGAAATATCATCGTACCATCTCTCATAGTCTCGAGATACCTCGAAAGGCATCGTAGCTCGTCGAGACCGACTCTTGAAGTTCACCAAGGAAGTCTCGTGGCCCCACATCGTATCGGGCTCCCGACCAAACTCCACATTATAACCGTTCTTTGCTGGACGGTACTCGGTACATGGGATAGGCATAGGCATCGGGATAGTCTGAATGTACCCAAACTGGCGCATACAACGATCAGGCTGGTACGGCTCAACAATGGACTGATATCGAATATAGCCGGAATAGCGAGAATATCTCGCAGAACTCGGCATACGCGTCCAATAAGGCGTCCATCTAACCTGCTCCCTGGTAAACCCGTCCAACCTAACACGCCACATCTGAAAATGGTCAATGTCGCCCTTAAACCGAGGAACGTGCCTCCAAGCATCCACCCGTGGCCTGCCCTCCAAATAATCTCCCCCGTGTGGCCGACACTGGGGGAAGTACTCGTAAATCCATGCCTGCAATAAGGGCAGACACCCACTAACACCGCGAGCCTCCCGTCGCGATGCCATGCCTAGCTGCCGGTACAGATATGCCAAACAAGCGGCACCCCAAGCATACTCTCCAACCTGCTCCAGATCATCAAGTAAGGGTAACAACTGAGCTGACACCCTATCACCAGACTTGTCCACAAACAAAGTCTGTCCCAACAACAATATCAAATAAGCACGTAGGGAGTCCTGCTCAGTCCCTTCCTTGATATGAGCCCTCAAAGCTGACACCAACAAGCCACCACCCTTATATAACGGTGGTGCCACCTCTCCGGGAGGTTTGCCAAAAAAACCTGCCACGGCCCTCTTCAACCCCGCCTCCTCCCTCGAAGAACCGGCAACGGAGGTACCTCGAACAAACACCCTCGTACCAGTAGGCCGGATCCCAAGAATCTCCTCCACATCGTGAAGCGTAATAGTGATCTCCCCGAAAGGCATATGAAAAGTGTTGGTATCCGGCTGCCACCTCTCTATGAAAGCGCTAAGAAGGTTCTCATCCAAAGCTGTCGTGCAGCACATCGTCAACCCAGTCAGCTGAAACCTCCTAACAACATCAACCGGCACCTCCATGCTCCCTAACCCATCCACATAACTCAGCCTCTCGTAACACTTAATAAAGGACCTAGCCTCCTCGGTCTCAATCCAACTACTATATGCCACATGCCCCCCAAAACTGCGTAACACCGATATGTTACGGGGCCCACCAGAAACTGGGTCTCTAAGGAGCCAATCACTATCGCTGCGCGGCTTCTTCCGCGGCTCCCTCTGCGAACCATCATCCAACCTAGAATAGCGACCAAAGGAGTCCCGAGCTAACCTCTGAGACCACGGTACCTCCAATCTCGATAAAGGTACGGACCGCTGAACAATATCCTCCTCGCCCTCAGACTCGGTGTCCACCAAACCCTCGTCAACAATATCATCTTCCGCTTCCTCGTAACCATGAACAATCTCAGGAACACTACCTCCTACCTCCTCCGACCTCTCCATGTCAGAAATACCGCTACTAACGGGATTAGATCTACTACACCGAAAAACAATACGACGCTTTGAAGCCGTGACTCTACGGTTCACCGTACGATCTTCGGGAACCATAACGTTCTTTCCTCGATCACCCATCTGCATTTACACAATTAAAACATTCAAATAAGCGTTAATAATATTCCAAAAACATATTAGCATCGAAAAAATTAAATTAATCATCTTAATTAACAAACTAAAAAAAAAAATTTGGGTTAACCATGGACGGACTTTTAATCAAAAAATTCAAACCATGGTAGGATTTAAATTCTGGAAATCCCACCATGGCTAGACAACTAGATCACACGTCCCACCATGGTGGGATGAAAATTCTGGAATTTCCACCATGGTGGGACGTGTGATCTGGTTGTCCAGCCATGGTGGATTTCCAGAAATTTAATCCCACCATGGTAGGACAACCAAACCACACGTCCCACCATGGTGGAACTTGGGGGAAAAATTTTTTCCCCCATGGTTGGACGTGTGATTTGGTTGTCCAACCATGGGGGAAAATTTTTTTTCCTCCAAATTTCATCATATCGGGATGAAAAACTCGAAAATAAAACCGATTAATTCTATCTTTATACATATTTCTCATACAAATTACAAACAACAAATTACAAACAACAAATTACTAACAACAAATTACTAATAACAAATTACTAACAACAAATTACTAACAACAAATTACTAACAAATTGATTTTACAACAAATCTAACAAGAACAAAAACAAACATATTATGAAATAATTAAAAACTAAGACAAAACAAATTACAACAACTAATTACAACAACAACCAAATAACTACAAGTTTAATTAATACAAAAACTAACAACAAACAAATTTAAACATAGTAAACACAAATACAAGAACAATATAAGTAGATCTACAAAAAAAAAAAAAAAGAGAAGAAAACATACCGGAGCAGCTGGACGGCGGTCGTCCGGCGGGAAGACGGCAAGGGGGGACGGCAGGGGGCGGGACGGCAGGGGGCGGGACGGCGGCAGTGGTGGCAGTGGTGGCGGTGGGGGTGGTGGGAGAGGATGAGTGTTTTAATTTAGTGGGTTTTGATGAATTTGGGAGAGAATGTGTTTAGAGAGATAAAGGAAAAGGGCAAGTATCGTCTTTTTTATGAAAAACGTCGTCGATGTTTACTAAAACGTCGTCGATGTTTTACAATCCGGTTAATAATCGACTATTCTTCTACATTCACAAATAAATACCCGAATTAGATTGAGATCACATTTTTAAGGAAAATAGATCTTGTCCTCCTTTATTTAATCTTTTCGAATGTTTCCAACAAGGGAGAATCACGTCTTCATAATTTAATATGTTACTAATATGTTACCAAATCACCGGATTTATTTGTTTACCTTTTGTTTTGTCACAAACACCAAACAGATAAGAGGGACAATTTATAGTTTTTAACGGACCACAACTCGACAATAGTGCCATTATTTTATCAAATTACTCATTAAAACATTTTCAATATAAAAAGATAAATAAATGAATGAAATATCATGAAATGGAACCGTTAAACAAATGACCAAGACAAAAGAAGTATTTATAAATTTTTCTATTATTATTGATAATTTGACTATTAATTTTTTTGTAGGTAGAGTTTCTCACTTTAATGAACCATATATGTTGAACGGAAGATGTAAATGATAACGACATTCAATATCACCTAGTGACGCTATATCATCTTTCATTTTTAGTGATATTATATAAAATAAGAAAAATATAGTATCGAATGATGTTACCTACGCGGAATGGAGCGAAAATGACGCATATGACTTCCAATGGATCTACGGGACACTAAATGACAATCTTCTCTCCCGACTACTTGAAGAGGAATTGATTGCCTATGAAGCGTGGGTTCGTGGGAAGAATATATTCACCAACAACAAAGGTGCTTATTAAACACCCTCGATTTTATCATAATGGGTAATTTACTAAATTCGTCGATTTTATAAATTTCTCTTTTACTTTTATTAGTTAAAATATTTTAAACCGCTAATTTATTACTTCGTATTATTTAGCATTAAACTAATGCTAAGTCGTAATTTAGTTTAGCTGGATAGAAATCGTTTCGTTTATTCCCGTTATGAGTCCATAAGCGGACTCTACTCGAAAATCCAAGTGGGTCAACCACCACTTAAAAGATTGGGCCTTTTATTATCTCTTATACCTAAATCAACCCACCATACTTCATCTCCTTCATCAAAATTCTGAAATTCCTCTCTTATCAATCAACATTAACACTCATCTTTAATCAAAACCTAGATTCATCACATCTCACTCAATTCTACTTCAATCGGAACCATTTTTCGCACTATTCTTCTTCTTCTAGCTCCCCCCCCCCCCTCATTTCTATGTAAGAAAGACGCCATCTTTCTTTAGATTTCTACAAATCCGTCTTTCTAGGGTTAAGGCTTTTCACTCTTTTCCTTGGGGCTTTCGTTTGGAGTGCTAAAAGGTGTAGACGGGTTACTCGATATTACAATGTTTGTGTAGTTGTTTGTCATAGTTTAAAATTTCACATGATAAAGAACAATTTTTTAAGTTGAGTTTATCTCATTTTCAAGGTTTATGTATGTTGAATGTTACATGAGACTCATATGATGTTGGTTGACAAATTGTTGTTAGAAATATGGTGATGAATCCTTGAGTTTGAAATTAATGTTGATGTTGGTGAAACTTAGGTAAAGTTGGGTTTGTTGTGTTGAGTTGAATGATGATTTTTAATGTCTTTAATCCTTGTTCATAACTTGTTTGTGATATGATCTTGTATGTTGAGTTTGGAATTTGAAAATTCATTTTGAAACACAAGGAAAGGGATGAAGATTCATGTTTGTGGCTCTTATGATGTCGGCAGGTGAAATATTACCCAGTGGGGTGAAATTTCACCCGATCGAGCAAAATTTTGCCTGGTACAAAAGTTGTCAGAAATGGCCTAAAAGTGGTATTGGAGCCGGCGGGTGAAATTTCACCCGAGCCGGCAAAATTTCCCCTGGCGGGTGAAGTTTTCCTGCACTGACCCCTTTTCGTGAAATGGTCACATGTCTTACGTTACTTGTATGTGTTGGGCGTATGACCTACTGTTGGAACCATAAGAGGATAAGATATCACCTATACTTGGAAGTTTTGTATTTGCATGTCTAGAACTCGACTTATGAACGTTTGAGTGGACCCTTGTTTTTGACGGGTTCCAAACATGCTGGTTTGAGATGAGACTTATGTTTCTTGTGGAATATATTTCTTTGACTTGGTATAATGCTTATGTATCATGTATTGATTCATGTTTATCATTGTTACATATATCTTATGCTTCATTCACATGTTTGATGTCATTTGGGGATCATCTCACGCATGTATGTTATGTATACCTTGAATAATCAGTTGAGTCGCGTGTTTTTTGGATGATTTTGAACTCTCATTCCCCGTTTTTACCCTTATACTTGTTAGACTTAATGTCAAAGTGAAGGGGGGTACATTCTCTTGTGCATGTGCATGTGTTGGTGGGAATATGACGATGTTGTTGTAAGGTGAACGCTTAACATTGATCTACCCGGTTGTCAATGTTGTACTTTTGCGAGGTGGTTTCATTGCATGTAGCATAATTGCTTGACCTTTGCTTGATTTCTCATCTTCGTCAGCCGCCATACTCGAGTATGAGTACTTGTTATTGTTGACAACCTTTCTCGTTGGCCGTACTGCCGAGGTTGGTATGCTCATTCTATGTCCGCCTCTGCCATTGGCTGCCCTCCGTATTTGGGGTACTCGACTTTCGTTCGATCGATCGAGTCTTGGATGTGTGCACGCCTCGCCACATGTCGAATCAGTTACAAGCTTTGTCCCGAGAGTCTGGCCAGATTTAGACTAGGATCGTATTAATTACTATCGTAGTCTTACCATTGGACTCTAAAGTCGTCTTGTCATGCAAAGTACCGATGCTAGTGCATTTCATTTACCTTGAGAGTATGTTTGATTCATATGATGTTATGATTGGATGCATGTTGTATTGTTGGACACCTTCTGTTGTATTGTGTGTTCCGTCTCTAGCGTCTTCGATTATATGGTTTCCAATGGTGAAATGCAAACCATCTAGTGCCTATATGGTCGCGAAGGTGTATCTTACATTGATCTGAGTCTGTCATCGCCATGTTTCTATTGGTTCTCACATGCTTATGTTATTGCTTAACATTCTCTCGCATGATTCATATATGTTGGTTTATCTATTCTATCATCGTCTTAATGTTATATATGATCGCATGATATATTAACTTATAATTATTCATATGTTATGAAATGTAATTGACTTACTCATGTTGGAATATGTTTGTATCGTTCTTTTTTATGTGTGTGTTGATGTAATATGGTTGGGAGAACCCCGAGTTACTCCCCCACTGACTGTGGTATTCATTTTCAATGAATGAGCAGGTTGTAGGTTTGTGTTTACACGGAGTTTTGAGGAGTGAGCTAGCGAGCGTTGTACTTACAACATTTTTCCTTCGCATTGTAGTTTATATTAGTTCTTATTATTTTATTTTTTTTATTTATCAACGGATTGGGATGCATTTATTTAAATTACATTTTTTATAAAAGATTTATTAAATAGGTTTTGATTTTATTATTTAATGACATTCGCTGTTTTGCTTTTAAAGTTTTTAAAATCTTGTATTTCCGCAGCAAATCTATGTGTTTACATACCTTATTGCATTACCACAGGGTGTCACAGAGCTATTACGCTCTCGACGCAAATTCGTACACCCCAACCTTAAATAACTTGACCAATAAATAATGAAGGAGAGATGTGTAGATTTAAGGACCTAAGGTGGTAGTCTTTAATGTGTATGATGCTTTTTAGGTTCTAACTTTTTTGTTGATTGTGTTGAGTGGCGGTTATGTTTGTTTGAGTCTACCATCTTGAGGTTGATTATCACTCGGTGGCTAGAAGTACCTTTTTGTCGAAGATTGAAAATTGACGAACATTATTATTGGAGTGTGTTTCTATCTTATCGAAGACCCTTCTTGTTTGTAGTGTACCTTGCTCTCTTTTTTCTATCTTGATGCTTCTTCATCATTTAATTTTTAACTTCTCGAGAATTTGTTGTAACACCTGGAATTGTACCCTATTTTTCTAGTAGAAATATTTTACGAATACTTTTCAGTAATTTTAAGTTTTAATTTAGAATTTAAAGTTTCGAGTCGAATTTAGAATTTCCGAGTTCGTATTTGGAATTTCCGCGAGATTCCATGAGAATCCCGTCTTAAGGCGAGTTTGACTTTCCTTGACTTTTTCCTTCATATTCCACTCACTCCCTTAACCTATTTCATTCACACAAACACAAACACAAACACATTCAACATTTCTTCTTCCTTAAGCAACCAAACCCTTGCCTCCCTTTTTGATTCAATCTTAGAATTCTCATAGCTCTTTCGTTCTTTGCTAGAATTCATGTAAGTTCGTCTCATTCTTATCCTCTTACCTTCCTCTATCCGTATTCATATTAAAAGTATCGTCTTTCTCGCTTTTCAAACTTTCCGTCTTTCTCAAGATGAATTTTATTCATCTTTTATGATCGATTTGTAGGTGGTGACCTCCAAGATCCCGACAAAGACTATTACCTTATTGAAGAGGAGCTTGACGAGTAGTGATGACGCTTAAAGGTAACGGTGAAGGGTTACTCGATATCATTTACGTGTTTTACATGCTTTTTATGCTAGAATTCGTATTTAGAATACGATTAGGAAGCCTAGAATTCATGTTATGGATGATGATGGTTGTTATTTGATGAATGTTGATGATATATATTGATTGTTGATAATTATTAGAAGTATATATGAGAATTGAAATGGTTTGAGTAAGTGAGAAAGGCTCACGGGTGAAGAGGTGCTCCCAGCCGGCCGACCGGCCGCCGGTCTGCCCACCGGCTGGGAACACATCAGTAACAATCTTGGAATTTTTGTATAGGGGTGGTCCTGGCCGGGTGCCCGGCCGCCGGTCCCCTGACCGGCCAGGAACACATGCCCTGTTTTCTATGATTTTTGGATTTTACCTTGTAGCGCGAGCCGGGGTACCGGCCGCCGGTCACTATACCGGCCTGGAACACGGCTGTATGTTTTTCCTATAATTTCTAAAACTCGTAATTTATAATAGTTCGCATGATCCGTTTATCGTATAATTTTACGTAGTGACTTATAATATTCATGTTTTGGATATATGATATTTCATTCGCTTGTATCACAAGTTTTGTGACGGTTTTTGCTATGTCCCACTTTGAGTCGGTTTTTACAAATGATATACGGTTTGAGCACTATTTTGTCTTGTGCTTTGTACTCTCATTCCCTTGGCTACCTTCCCGTTCGTAAGGCTGGAATGTCGGAACGGAGAGGTATCCTACTGCTTAAATGCATGTGTTAGTGGGCATACAACGACGTTGTTGGGAGTTGAACTGTAACACCCGTAAATGTACCCTATTTTTATAAGTAAAATATTTTACGGATACTTTTCAGCGAAATTTAGTTTTTGTTTAGAATTAAATTTATCGTGTCGAATTTGGAATTTCCAAGTTCGTATTTGGATATTACGCGAAATTTCAAGTGAATTCTGTCTTGAGCCGTCTTTGACTTTTTCTTGACTTTTGAGCCGTCTTTGACTTTTGCTTGACTTTTCCACTCATACTCCTTCATATACTCCCTCACAACCCTAACTCCCTCATTCAATCTTCTTCTTCTTCCTCATACAAACCACCAAACTAGCCTCCCATATTTGCTCCAGTCTTAATATCGATCCTACACCTTCATTTCTTGCTCAAATTCACGTAAGTTCGTCTTATTCTTCCCCTCTTAGCTTCCTCTATCCGATTGTAATAAAAT